>PISW01007847.1:0-82626 GCA_004023785.1 Mungos mungo | reverse complement strand
GTCAGCAATCATATGACACCATTAAATGACATCATTTTTGTTCTAAAAGCATTTTTAAAAGAAATATTCTAGTGATTTAAGAAATCTGCCAGCAACAGTTATATTTCAGAATCATCATTGTTCACCTTTTGGTGCTATGATTCTAAGGTGACCCTTGCTAACTTCGTTTCATTTTGCCTTGAAGTATCTTAAGACAGGTGGAGTAAAGGCAATTTTAAGACTTCTTTGAAATAAGGCCCTGCCTCTACTCTTGCTGCGTTCTCAGGTTGGTGCCTTTTGCTACTGCACAAGAGGGCAGTGGATCTGAGCCAAGATAAGCTACTGGAACCTTCTGTCACTCACAAGCCAAAATGTAACAGTACAGTAGACCTTTGTTATGACATGACTCATCAGTAGGTTTGGATACATTGCCAATCAACCTACGTCTTCCAAACATAACAAGGACACCTGCCAAAGTCTCAAATAATATGGTTAGTCTATAATACAGTATTAGTCTTATTGCTTGGGACTAGAGTTATAAAGTATGAAGGGTTATAACTCTGGGTGCATTGCTGGAATCAAGTTTGTTACATTGCGGTGGTTTAAAACATATTGAAAAGCATATGACTGAGGTAAATGGAGTGTGGGAGAGAAGAAATAGGTTTATTTTCCCTTTACTCTTACCTTCAAGGATGGTTACCTGGAATTTATACATTTTGAGCAAGGGGGTATACAGGACTTTAGAAAACTTGATTTATATATTAGTTCATTACTTGTTCAACAAATGTTTATCAAATGCTCAGTATGTGTAAGATTCTGGGGGAACCATATTGAGCAAAACAAAACCTCGACCTCATGGAGCTTACAGTTTAGACGGGACAGGGGTACTGACTGCTCCTAAGAATATGAACTACAGATTAAGGGAATTGTAATGGTTGAAAGACACTACAAAGTCAAGATCTCAGTTCTTTGGAGTCAGGATACTTCTCTGATGAAGTGATATTTGAACTCAGTTCACAGAGTTGAACAGACATTGGCTAACTGTAGGGTGTTGGGGGAAGGCATCCCAGGTAGAATGGATGGGAGCCTGATGAATACCTAGAAACCCAAGACCCCTGTGTTAGCACAGAAGGGACTGAGGAAAAGTGTTGCTGGGAAAACGAGGCTGAGGAGGAGAGGCTTAGTCTAGCAGGCCATCGTTGGCCACCTTCATTGAAGACACCATTTTCATTCAATGATAAATGAGAATATCAGGAAGGAAATTCTGTATATAAATATGTATGCTGATATTTCATTAAAAATATAAACTATTCGATTTACCCAAAAGATACAGAAGTGCTGACACATAGGGGCACATGTACCCCAATGTTCATAGCAGCACTGTCAACAATATCCAAATCATGGAAAGAGCCTAAATGTCCATCACCTGATGAATGGATCAAGAAGATGTGGTATATATACACAATGGAGTCTTACATGGCAATGAGAAAGAATGAAATCTGGCCATTTGTAAGAAAGTGGATGGACCTCGAGGGTGTCATGCTAAGTGAAATAAGTCAGGCAGAGAAGGACAGAAACCATATGTTTGCACTCATAGGTCTAACAGGAGAACAGGAGAAACCTAATGGAGGACCAGGGGGAGGGGAAGAGGGAAAGAGAGTTGGGGAGAGAGAGGGACGCAAAACTTGAGAGACTATTGAATACTGAAAACAAACTGAGAGTTGAAGGGGAAGGGGGAGAGGGGAAAAGAGGTGGTGGTGTTGGAGGAGGGCGCTTGTGGGGAAGAGCACTGGGTGTGGTATGGAAACCAATTTGACAATAAACTACTTAAAAATATATAAACTATTCATATTTGGAATTAAGTCACATTTCAAACAGTCTAGCTTGATTAAATATAAAAAGTAAAAGTCTTCAACCTTACTACGCTACTGCTTTCTAGCCTCCTCCTTGGAGACATCAGTGTTTACTATCTCTCTAAATTATCGGAAGTTCCGTCTATGAGTTCTAATCATAGTCCTTGATTTGTTCATGTTAAGCAGTGACTATTGGTGCCCCACCAAGAAAGCTGGTCATGAAGGGGAAAGGGGTCACTTTTCTTCCTCCTTCACTCACCAATTTTTGATGTTGAATTTAATTTTTTTTAAGTTTGTTTCATAACTTTATGTTAGACACTTAAACACAGCCTTGATTTTATAGTAAAATTTAATAGGTAGAGTGACTTCTTCTACTTTATTCTTCAAAGTTGTTTGAGCTATTCCAGGGCCTTTCAATATAAATTTTAGAAAAAGCTTTACTGTGTCTATCAAAAACGTTTCTGGGCTTGGAGATCAAATCCTTGCTCCCTGGGCCCTCCTGGTTTAGAGGACACTCATGGAAAGACTGCCCTGATCCCAGTTCCTGGTCGCCCTGAAGCCTGCTTTCATGGGAAGCCTTCAGCCTTGCCAGTCAAGAAATGCCTCTTACTCATTGCCGGATTGTTCACTGACCAATGCAGGGTCTATATGATTGCTGACACCATTTGCTGCACCTATTTTCAACTCCTCTCAGAAACTGCACCAACTCACTGGCTGTTTCTTGAGAAGCCTGGAATCAAGGCCATCTTGATATGGTTCAAGCCTATGAACAAGAAGAGCCTTGCATTCCTTTTCAGAGACAAAGAGTGGAAGACCCTGAGGGCAGGAGGTCAACTGAGGACAAGGAGGACAAGGAGAAGGGACTGTGGGCATGCACCACACACCAGCTCTCAACACATGCCCGGAGTCTCTTCTCCTTGTCCTAAGATAGCCTCCTGCCATCAGGGCCTGGGTTTTGCCTCATTATGATGTTAAGTCTCCACTAAGAAGTAAACAGTAGGATATATGTCACATATATGTTTCCTTAAAGCACATGCTCCATCTGTCCTCATGATTTCCCCACCCTTTTATCAAGATGCATGTAAAAGATTCTTTGGATTTTTCTCATATTTAAGTTTATTCCAACACCACATTGGTTCCTTCAAATTGTGCTTACTGGAATTCTTTCATTGTTCATGTATGTTTGTTACAAATGCTTTACTGAATGCAAAACCCATATAAAGCAAGCACACGTACTATGTTCATCAGTTGGACTTATTAGAGAACATATATCACTCTTAAGCTTATCACCATTTACATTACAATTATGTTCCCACAAACAAGGAACCCAGGTGTATGTGTATATATACACACATGTCCATACCTGGCAACGAAGGACTCAATGGACCAAAGGCAGACAGGCTAATCACGTTGGCACAGAAGCCCATAGAAACTTAAAGTTGATCGTCAATACTTTGAGAAAAGATTATTGATCAAAGGGGGAAATGATAAAAGAAGTTTTCAATATGTAATGTTTGTGGACATTGCTCCTGGGTTCCCAGGGAAGCTCTACTTTAACATTTATGAAGGTTAAAATGACATGACAAAACCTCAAGGCATTGGTTACATTTTTCCCTGAGCACACATTGTGCACCTGACTCATTAAAAAAAATAACCAAAAAGGAAATTTTTAAACATAAAGATAAGAAAAACATCTATCATATTAAAAAGTCCCTTTTTATTCCTTTTCTCTTGATTGGCATTTGTTTGACTGATTTGTTTGATCGGCATTCATCTAATCTTTTTGCATCCTTTTCTTTTAACTTATATACTTATATTTTATATATTTAATATTTAAAGTATCAACTAAATATTACTATTTATAGTATCAACTAAGTTCTTGCTTTTTTAAAAATTCAATCTGACAATATCTACTTTTTATGTTAGATTAGATATCTAGACCTTGAACATTTAACACAATTTGGGTTTATAACTTTATTTTTAATGCGCCATATTGATATTTGCTTTCTACTCTAGTTCTTTGTGGGATTGTCATAGTTTTGGTTCTAGACATGCTACAATCACATTATTATTTGTTCCTTTCAACTGTCAATTATAAATTAAGGAGATGAAAACGGAGATAAATATAGTTTTTATATTTGCTCTCATCGTTATGCTTTCCTTCTGCTTGGGGAAATTCCTTCCTATTTCTTCTTGGGCCAGTGTAATGGCAAATAACTGTTTTCCATGTTTTCTCTCCTAAGTGAGTCTTTATTTCACCTTTTGTTTGGTTCCAATATTATTTATTGTTGCCTATTACATAGGAGACATTCTAGTAGGATTTTTCCATATCTGTTCATCTTTTTTGTAAATTTACATATAATTGTCATATAACATTATACTAGTTTCAGGTGTACAACAAAATGACTTGATATTTGTATACATTGCAAAATGATCACCATAATGTCTAGGAAACATTGGTCACCATATATAGATACAATAATTCTTTTTCTTGTTATGAGTGCTTTTAAGGTCATCCCCATGACTGATTTATGTTATAACTGAAGGTTTATACCTTTTTATTTCCTTTACCCATTTGACCCACTTCCTACCCCCTCTCTGGAAGCACCAGTCTGTGTTCTATAACTATAGGCTTCGTTATTTTTTTGTTTCCCTGTTCTTTAAATTCCACATATAAGTGAAATCATGTGATATTTGCCTTTCTCTGTCTGACATATTTCACTTAGCATAATGTCTTCAAGGTCCACTCATGTTGTTACAAATGGAAAGTTTTCATATAAAATGTATCCATTCCATGTTCATTTAGATTGTTTCCATTCTTTGCTATAAATTATATAGTAATGAATATGAGGGTACAGATGTCTTTTCAAATTAGCGTTTTTGTCTTCTTAAGATAAGTGCCCAGAGGTAGAGTTGCTGAATCTATGATAGTTCCTCTAATGTTTTTTGGAAACTCCACACTGTCTTCCATAATGGCTGCACAAATACGTTCCCACCAACAGTGCTGGGGCATCTCCATGTCCTCACCAACAGTTACTACTGTTTGCCTTTTGATGATAGCCATCCTGGCAGGTGTGGTGGGATATCTCATGGTAGTTTTGACTTGTATTTCACTGATGATAGCTGATGTTGAGCATATTTTCACATCTTTTCAGGGTCTGTTGGCCATCTGTCTTTGTCAGATGGAACAAAGTCTTAGTCAGGTCCTCTGCCTATTTTTAAAATCAGATTATTTGTTTTTTGCTATTAGGTTACATGAGTTCTTGATATATTTTGAATACTAACCCCATATTAAATATATGATTTGTAAATATTTCCTCCCATCGAGTATGTTGATTTTTCACTTTGCTGATGGTTTTGTTTTCCATACAGAAGCTTTTCAGTCTGGTGTAGTTTCACATGTTTAGTTTCGTTTTTGTTGCTTTTGTTTTTGAAGTCAGAGCCAAAACTGTATCTCCAAGACTAATGTCAAGGAATTTACTGCCTATGCTTGGTCCCACAAAGTTTTTGGTTTCAGGCCTTACATTAAAGTCTTCAATTCATTTTGAGTTTGTTTTTGTGTCTAATGTAGAACAGTGATGCAATTTCATTCTTTTGCATGTGACTGCCCAGTTTTCCCGCACCATTCATTGAAGAGATGATCTTTTGCCATTGTATATTTTTGGCTTCTTTGTCATAAAGTAATTGACCACATATATACTTGGGTTTGTTACTATTCTGTTTCACTGATCTATGTATCTATTTTTATGCCAATAATGTACTGTTTTGATAACTATGGTTTGATAGTTTGAAATCAGACAGCCTGATGCCTCTAGTTTTGTTCTTTCTCAAGATTGCTTTGGCTATTTGGTGTTTTTTGTGGTTCCATATAAATTTTATGATTTTTTTGTTCTATTTCTATGAAAATTGCCATTGGAATTTAGACAGGGACTGTACTGAATATGTAGATTGCTTTGGGTAGTATGGGCATTTTTACAATATTAATTCTTCTAATTTATAAGCATGGAATATCTCTATTTATTTGTGTCTTCTTCAATTTCTTTCATCAATGTCTTATAGTTTGCAGTATAAAGGTCTTTCGCCTCCTTGATTAAGTTTATTCCTAGATGTTTTATTCTGTTTGATGTAATTCACTTTTTTTGAACGGCATTTGTATTGTGCATGGAATTTTATGCTGAGAGGGGTTTTATCTCTGTCACTTAAAATTGTATTTTTAAGTAGTTAAAGAAAAATAAATATCTATTATGTTGTTACTTTTGTTTTTAATATATAAAACTAAGCCTAATCTTAACTAGTACAGCAGATATATTAGTGACATAATGGCTCATGGCAATTCAACCAGAAGAAGAAAAGAAATGAAAAGGCTGGTAGAAGGGGGAACTCGGAGGACTGAATAAATTGAAATCGTTTATGGTTTAAGAACAGATTCAGGGAATCAGATAAGCAAAAAGATGAAAGGATGGAGGATTGTGTCACAGAGAGGGATGCTGGGGTTAGTGGTTTTGAAGGTGGGGCAGTTGTGAGTAAAGTGGCCCCTCCATGGTCGTGGTGTGTGGACATACCTTGAAGAAAGGAGAGCTGGTGTGTGGGTAGGTTTCATATGCAGCAATAAATAATGAACACAAGAATGAAAAATGGCTTGAAAATTTTCAAAATTTTTATTCCTTTGCTGTTTGTTATTTTGTACAAAAAATATAGTATACTCTACTAGGCAGACATTTTAATGGATTTGAATTTTATGCCATTACTTATTTTTCTCTTGTTAAGTCAGTGGCTTCACTAATTAAGTATGGCGAAAAACACATCTACCCTTACATATCATAAAGTACCCAAGGGAATGGCTGTAAACGAGTTATTGCTGACACAGAGCTACACTTTCAGTTTTTTGGAGAACAATATTTTAGAGGGAGATTCCTAGAAGTGAGGCTGTAGGGACTATCCATCTTTTCACAGATGTAAGTAGCTTTTTAAAAAATAGACTTGTTGAGGTATATTTCACATTTCATAAAATTAATTATTTTAAAGTACACAATTCAGTGATGTTTTAGAAACTTTACTGAGTGCTGCAACCATTGCCATAAATCAACTTTAGAACGTTTCCCTTCCCCCATAAGGTCTGTCACACTAATGTGCAGGTAGTGTCTGTTGTATTCCTAGCCCCAAGCCGTCATTATTCTACTTTCTGTTCCTATAAATCTTCCTTTACAGGCATTTCATATAAATTGAATCATACCATATGTTGTCTCTTGTATCTGGTTTCTGTCACTTTACACAAATGATTTTGAAGTCCATCAATCTTATAGTGTGTATCAATACTTTATTTCTTTTTATTGCCAAATAATATTTCATTGTAATGGTGTAATACAATTTATTGAGGCATTTATTGACATACTGAAGGGGGCAGCTTAGATTATTGATTTGAGATCATTCTTCATTTCTAATACAGACATTTAAAGCTGCATTGGAAAAATTAAGCATTATTTCAGCCTCACACTGTCAATGTTGATATACTGTACTTTGTTTTCATTTAAATAAAAGTTTCTTATTTCCCTGATAATTTCTTCATTCTTTTTTTTAATTTATTTTTATGTTTACTTATTTTTGAGAGAGAGAGAGAGAGAGAGAGAGAGAGAGAGAATGTGAGCAGGGGAGGTGCAGGGAGAGAGAGAAGAGACACAGATTCCTAAGCAGGCTCCAAGCTCTGTGCTGTGATGCTTGGCTCAGACTCACAAACCATGAGATCATGATCTGAGCTGAAGTCGGATGCTTAACCCACTCAGCCACCCAGGTGCCCTTATAGTTTATTCTTGCACCTGTGTGTGTGGTTTGTGTTGCTTAGAAAGCTACTGTTTAATTTCCAAATATCTATGCTTTCCCCAAATTACTTTCCGTTATTGATTTCTAATTAAACTGTGTTGTAGTCTAGTCAGGAAATATACTTTGTACAATTTTAAAGCCTTTATTTTTATTAGGACTTGTTTTATGGTCTGGTCGAATAGTCTGTACTGGAAATGTTTCATATGTACTTGAAAGCACTCCACATCCTTTTGCTGGTTGGAGAGCCCCAAGGTGTCTGTTGGTTCAAGTTGATTGATAATATTCTTCTAAATCTTTGCCAACTATTATTTTTGCTGTGTGGGGGCCATAGTTTCTCATTTCTTTGTGTGTCTCGAAATATTTGGGTGGAAATTGGACAATTAGATAACATAATGTTATAACTCTGGAAATTAGATTTCCATGTACCCCTTCCCCCAACACACAGACATAGGATTTGCAGTTATTGCTGGTTTTTTAAAAAATATTTTTCTTTATTGACTTTCTTGGACTAAGTCTGTTAAGTCTGTATTCCCTATCTTATGTGATCACTGAAGTGTCTGTTCAGTTAGCTTAGTTTTTAGCTAATGATTTTCATAGATGCCTTGGGCCAGTGAGTCTTCTACTGCTTTCAAGGTGGTGTGTGTGTGAGAGAGAGAGAGAGAGAGAGAAAATGACATCTTTGACATCCAACTATTTTTGACAACTCCTCCTTAACTTTCAAGTTTGCTTGCACCAAGACTCAAGGTCAGCCAGAGGTGACGGGACCGCCTCAGTGCATTCATGTGCACATGACCCTCTACACCTCAGGAGTGTGTTTGCACTTTTAAAAGCCTTCTTTGAACATCTCTTTCCCTAGATCATTCCTTAAAATTTTTGGCTGTGCTCTTGTTTGCGCAAACTGGAATCACAGTCTTGGGCAGCTGCCAATATTAAACAATTGCCCCTGATTATTTTCAAAAATTGCCCCAGGGGTAAAGCTTTTCAAAAGGGCAAAGCTCTGAGTCAGATCAAATGATGAAAACACTATATGAATGTGTCTTTTCCACGGAGCTTCAACGGGCCAAATAGTGACAATACTCGAGATTTTCTAGGAGCTCCAAGCCTGACCTGTCCCATCCTATGCTATCAGATTGCTAGTTGTCAAGGCTGCTTCGGGCAGGGAGAGGGGGGATGGGAAGGAGCAACCTAAAATGCCTTGAACCTCACTGTTCTCACTGAGGTTCAGGAGTTCCTCCTGTGTAAACGCACTTCAGATCGTTGTATGCCTCTGGTTAATTTCCAGAGTCCTGTGAAAGCTGATTTGTTAATTTACTTAGTATTTTTATTGCTTTTACTTGAAAGCTTATGCATTGCGGTTTTTATTACTCCATGCCAGGAGCCCTGCCCACATGCAGTTTTTAAATACAGTATCAACCTATTTTCTTGCCAGTACATTTAATATTAGTAATCTTCTGCCAAGACTTTCTATTACATTTAGGATTCATATATGTTTAAAAATAAAGATTGCAGCTTTAAAACCACAAAGACTGGAAATGTAAGTAATCTTATCCTAAGGAGATACCTTCTTTTAATATCGGACAAATACAGTTTGCAACATCCTCAGGAGAGACTAAGGAGAATCGAAAGGAGATGAGCACGAAGTGATAAAAAACGGGAGCAGTTATCAGGCAAACAATACAAATGCAAATTTGCTAACCGTTAAGAAGATAAATAATTAAAATTTAGTTGATGGAAAATAAAAAAGAATGCCCTCAAAATAATGTACGATAGTTCTCAAAATACATTCAATGAAGCAAATGACAGGACACAAGATGGAAAATTGAAGTAGAATTATTTCAAATTGAAGAGAATAATGATCGTGAAATACAACATGAATATGGAAAGAAAAGTATTTAAGTACCTTTTTAGGGTGGTAAAAATTCCGGATTTAAATAGAAGGTGGAATGAGGGAAGAAAATGCTTCTACATTTTTAAAGTATTAATTCAGGGATCAGACTCACTCATTGTCGTCTGTTACCTGAC
This sequence comes from Mungos mungo, assembly GCA_004023785.1. NCBI lineage: Eukaryota > Metazoa > Chordata > Mammalia > Carnivora > Herpestidae > Mungos > Mungos mungo. The sequence goes on along the minus strand of PISW01007847.1, from coordinate 72,955 downwards.
TCGTTTCAATCATTTTTTCACCCTTCCCTAATCTGATTTCTCTTCATAATCTTGCTTCTGAGACCAGGCAGGTAAGCGTTCGCCACCAAACGTTTGAAATCCCAAAAAGCTTTTTAAAAGAATTTGAAATCTGCAGATCATGTGATTGTTTTGGATGTTTGCGAGGCCATATGCCTTAAGAACTTCCAAACACAGCCTGAAATGGAGGGGCACGGCTCTAGGCACTCCTTCCCCGTATCACCGATACATCCATCAGTGTGGAAGGAGGGAAGTGCCCGAAGTGAGGGAAGAGAAATGAGTTCCTGAGTGAGAGTGAATCATCGCCTCTTGAGCTCTAAGGTCCAGGCCCTAACGCCGCACACTTTCGGCGTCCTCTGTGACCTTGATGTGTCCTCCGCGGGCACCTGGCTAGGCCTCCCCCCTGCTATCTGCCTGATGGAGGTGGGGGGGGGGGGGTTGCAGGCCCTGCTCCCCTGGAGCCAGCCCTGAGAGGGTCACCTGTGAGTCTGGAAGTCTTCGGGAACCAGAGTAAGGAGGAGTTTACAGGACACCACTGAGCCTCACCAGGCTGAAATACCGCAGGATGGAATCGCTCTAGCTAAGCTTGGGGACGTCAGAGAAAACAGCTTCCCCGCAGCAGGAGCAGCGCACCTTCCTTCCATGCAGCAGGGCCATGGCCCACAGGCCCGGAAATGCCAGTGTTGATTCAAATGCCACCGCCGAAGCGTGCTTTTTATACCTATCAGTACAAACCGGAGCGAGCCAACACAGAAGACAGAGAACACACCGGGAATCACTGCTCTGGCTCACTTACTCCTCCCTTGAGAAAGGGATGGTACCGTATTCACAACTGTGCGGCTTCCGCAGGACACAACATTAGGCGAATTTCTAAGCACTGTGTCATATTCTGGTTAATGTGTTTTATAACTGTGTAGAGGCAGCTTATAAATAATCCGTTGTTCTGTTACTCATCTGAACACCATCTGTAGGAAGGACATTATTATTCTACACTAAGCAGGGAACTTCAGTTATGACTGTTTTGTGGTAGTGGCTTGTCTGCATCAGTGTGTGTGACGATACAATTCCTTTTCACATGTTGACTCGTGGCAGGTCATATTCATGTGTGCTCAAGAAGTTAGACAGCTTCCAAAGTAGGAAGACTGAGATTATCTTGCTAGTCATTAAAATAGAGATCCTCTGGTGTAAGCACCAGGAATACCTATGCCCGATGGCGTCTGGCGTGGTGCCGTGGACCCGTAGTGGTGTGGAAGTAAGCAGGAGGGTTTTTGTCTCTGAGGGCTCTGACTGCAAATGCTTGGAGTTTTACTCTTTTTTTTTTTTTTTACAGATTTTTGAGCTTCTTTTTAAGAAATATACTCAGAAATGAGTACTTAGGGAATATGCTTAAATCTTGTTTTTTCCAATTAGCTTAGACATGTAGCACAATGATCGACAATTAAGCAATCATATTTCTGAGTTGAAAAATTGTTAGACGTCATCTCACAAAGATAATATTACTGTTCTACACAGTGTTTCTTGAGCATAAAATTTATAAAATTATTTTAAGGCTTGTTTCAACATAGTTTCTACTCTTACAAAAAGCACCGCACCTGATACTCTAAATCTTTGATCAGAGTACCCACAAGATCATTCTGACCAGTTCTTCCCCTTTCCCCACCCAAGACTTCTTCTCCACTCTTCTCCACACCCTAGAAGGCTAGCCCGTGTGGAACACATTTTCTGGACTCCTGGCTGGCTGGGCGTGAAGCAGTAGGTGTAGAAATCTGATGTTTCTTTCCTCCTCCCTTGCTTCAGTCATGCCTCCTTCTGTAGGGAGTCCCCAGGCAGCCCCCCTTCAGAGCACCAGCTCCTCCCTGGTCTCAGTGTCTCTATTTCCTCTCCTTGTCCCTTCAACCCCAAGTGCGGTGACAGCTTCTTGCTCTCACATGCCTCATCATCTTGTTGTTTTTAACTTTTTTTACATTTATTTATTTTTGAGAGACAGAGTGTGAGTGTGGGGAGGGGCAGAAAGAGAGGGAGACACAGAATCTGAAGCAGGCTCCGGGCTCTGAGCTGTCAGCACAGAGCCCGACACAGAGCTCGAGCCCACGAACCGTGAGATCATGACCTGAGTTGAAGTCGGACGCTCAACCGACTGAGCCACGCAGGAGCCCTTCATCATCTCCTGTTTGGTTGTCTACTCTGTACACGTCTCGGCGAGTTGTCCCCACTTTTAGATATTTTCATTTGAACATTTGGGGTGAAATCTATTTTCTTCTGGAGTCCTGACTCATCTATTCACTGATGTCTCTCTTGCTCAGGTAAAATGTCCTTGGAAGCAGGAGATTTAAGTATCATTTGGGATAGAGTATATTAAACTGTGAAAAAAAATAATTTAGAAAAACTACTAAATATTGGTAACTTAAAATACATATGTTTATTTCTTGCATATATAAAATGCCCATTTTGAGGAGACATCTGGAGACCAGGGGATGGGGTGAAGGGGTTTTTACTCCTGGTAGACATCCAGGGTCCCAGGTGCCCATCATGGGGAAAAGAAAAACAAAAGTTCCAGGGAGCTTGCAAGAATAATTAAATGTCCTGATTTCACAGTGAAGCACATCAATGATCTTCAAAACCATTTGGCCTTAAAACAAGTCACATGAATTCATTCAACCAAAAGGAAATCCAATCCTATCATTTCCCCTAAGGGCTGAAAGCCAAAACTATTTGGCAAATAGCACTAATTACAACTAAATCTGTACTGTCACCACATACTCAGATCGCTGTCTCTCTCAAAAGCAAAATATTCTTACCTCTTCCTAAGGGACAGCCAAGGATAATGTTCCTTGGAGTAGACATTTCGGAGCCCCCAGCCCTCGCCCCAGGAGGTGGGTTGTGTCTTGTTAAGGCTTTAATTTTTCTTCCTGGAGTGCCTTGATCTCCGTGGTCCCGGTCTCAATATGGGAAATTCTTCCTTTCCCTTTATCCACCTTGGCTACATCTGAACTAGACCTTGGGATATATTTCCTCCATGGGGACTAAGCAGCTTTCTAGGCTTCATTTCTGCCCACAGAAAGCTAGGAACCAATGGCTCTTTTATTTCTTACATGGTCACATTCTCTTCTCATGCCAGCTGATGGGTTCTTTAGGCAATAAAACTCTCAAAGATTTGGGGAGTTGACCCTATATTGACTCCAGTCAACTCTACACATCAATAACCACACCCACACTTATTTGCTAGGCATGCTTTTTAAGTTTGATTATTTCTCAGCTTTCTGACCTCATGTCTTTCCCTCTGTTAATTTTGATTCTGGTTTTGGAAGCTGAACACACAAGTGATATTATTTCCCTAAGCTATGTTTTCCACTTGAAAGATTTATTTACTGCCAACATTTTAACTGGTCATTTCTCCAAAACACCTCATTCCATTCTGATGCTGTAACGCGCATGTGGCATCTAAGCACTGGCATATCTTTAACGCTTTTAAGTTGTTCCAAAATGTGGATTCATCAGTGATTCAGATGAACAGTTTTGGTAGGAATCCTTCAGAGGCTGATCTGCAGTCCTCTAGTTGCATCAGATCAGGAGATACAACACATGAGTGTGTTTCCTTGATGGGAATAAGCTTGATCGCTTGATACTCCTTTTGCCATTTTGAAAACACCTTTTTCACTCTGTAGGTGTCTGCAGGTGTGCTTTGTATGTCCCTCACATGTCCCCTCCTGCTGCCCTGACTATCCTTACCGGCCTTGACCCAGGCCTTCTCCCAGAGGCTGGGTCTGAGTGGCCAGCACATGCACACTTTGCTCCCTGGCCCCTTCTGCCCTCAGGTTTCCAGGACCTCTAGGCCTGACCATGGGCCGCCCATCGCAGCAGGCCGTCCTCTTGGAGTGCGGGGCACCCCTGGCTGCGTTCCCAATGCAGAGTGGGGATATTTGTGACAGGGCGACACTCTGTACTTGTGCGGGAGTCTGGTACCAAGGTGCCTCCTATCAGCAGACTTTCTGGCCATGCCCAGGATGGCAAGGGTCCATCTTCTTGTAGCCAGGAGTACCCTGCACTGCATTTGCAATGGGAGGAAGGGCAGGGCATTTGAGTGAGAGCCCCTGTGGCCCTGTGGCTGGGCACGGAGGTGAAGGGCACCTGTGGGAGTCAGGTCCCCCAGGTGACTCTTATCAGCTAACTCCCCTGCTGGCTCGGGGTGGCAAGACCAGCAGTCCCCATGAGACCTGGCTTCAGGGGAGCTGGTAACTTGGCTTCGGAGTGGAGCGCACCTGGGCATCCCTGTGAGTCCTGAACAAGTCCCCAGTGGGGATCCCGTCCGTCCCTACAGTCCCAGCGCAGGAGCGGATCCCAGGCTGCCTGGAGGCTGGTCTGCACTGCAGTTCACTCTGTGCACCTGCCAGGGCAGCGGGCCAAGTGCTGGATCGAGCCCACGCCTGCTCCCCACACTTCTCTCCCAAGGCAGCCTTTCTCTCACTAACCCACTGGAGAAGAGACTAGAATGGTGGTTATTGTTATACCCCATATGGGCTTTCGAGACTGGAGGCCTGTCCAGCAATCATGATTTCCAGGTTCTCACAACCCAGGTGGCCCTACTCGGGATCTGACATCAGAAGGCGTCACCTGTCCCGCTCTTTGGGAGCAGGAAGGGCCCTGTGTGTGCCCCACAATCCTTACATCCTTACACTCAGCACACGCCCCTCTTTTGGGAGCCAAGCCCAGGGATCCCCCTGCAGCTCTGGAGCACCCAGGCCCACACACTTTGCTCCTGCACCTGCTGCCCTCAGCCTCCCCCCTCCCCTCCCCAGGGATCCCTAGGCCTGTGTGTATTGGGAGGAGGCACAGCCTAGCAGTCCACCTTGCTGGAGCTGGGGGCTTCTCATGCTGCACCTGGGATGCAGAGGTGGCATGGCCATTTGGGGCAGACCCGTTGAGGCCCTGCCTGGTGAGTCCCAAGGCCTCTGTGTGTCAGTTCTGTCAGGTGTCTCTCATCAGTGAACTTCTGGCATGCCCAGGATGGCCAGGTTAGGAGTTTACATGAGTCTAGGCTTCAGGAAAGCAGCTGGATGGGTTTGGGAGTGGGATGGACCTGGGTACTGCTGGGAGACCCCTAGAACTCCCCACCAGAGTCCTTGATCTCTCCACGATTCCTGGGCCAGGGGCCCACGTCACAGTAGTTACATGCAATTAGCTCTTGCCAGCCAGTCCCTCGTGGCCTTGGTTAGGGCCTGCGTTGGCTCATCCTGTTGTCTTCCCAGAGCGTTTTTTCTCACACTGCTCCTTTGATGAGGAGGTATGAATGTTTAGTGCTGTCAGACCCAAATGGCCTTGCTTCCTTTATGAGACAAGGGGTCTGTCTGACAACCGGGATCCCCTGGGGTCCTCCGTCTTACCTAGCCCTGGCCAGGCTCAGAATGGCTTCCAGAAATCCAGGAGACTTGGTAATAGGGGGTGGTGTGTCTAGTTTTCTATGATTTCATAAAACAGAAAACTGAATGGTGAACATATCTAACTATATTAAAACTAACATGGATTATGAATGGATTAAACAACCCAACCAAAAGGCAAAGTATGGCGAAATGGATCAGAAAGTACTTAACTGTATGTTCTTTATAGGAGATGCACTTTAGATTCAAACATGTATACTTATGTTGAAATAAAAAAGACAAAAAAACATATATGATGCAAACAGCGGCCTTAGAAAAACTGAACTGGCTACACAGTTTTATCAGGCAAAATCGACTTTAAAACAAACAAAAAATGTTACTGGAGATAAAGAGGGAAATTTGATTATGATAGAAGTGGTTCATCTATTAAAAATTTGTTAGAATTATAAACATATGTTCCCTACCAACAGAGACTCCATAGATGCAGAAAAAACACTTGATAAAATCCAACACCTTATTATGTTAAAAACATACCACAAAGGCATGGGAGAAATCTCCCTAAACATGGCAAAGGAAACCTATGAGAAACTCACAGCTAATATCATACTTAATGATGGAAAATTATGCAGTGTCCCACTAAGATCAAGAGCATTACAAAGATGTCCATTCTTACCACTGCCATCCAACATTGTCCTGAAGGTTCTATCCAAGGAAATTAGGAAAGAAGATGAAATAAAGGCATCAAGATTGGAAAGAAAGAATTAAAATTATCTCTATTTTGAGATGACATGATCCTTTTCATTATAAAATATTAAGAAATACACTAAAAATGATTAAGACTAATAAACATGTATATCAGGTTTGCTATATACAATATACAAATATTAACTGTATTTTTGTATTCAGTGAATGAACCATTCAAAAATGAAATGAAGAAAACAACTTCACTCACATTAGCATCAAAATAAGTAACATGCTGGGGCACCTGGGTGGCTCAGTAGGTTAAGCGTGGGACTTTCACTCAGTAATGATCTCACAGTTCATGGGTTCGAGCCCTGGGTCAGGCTCTATGCTGACAGCTCAGAGCCTGGACCCTGATTCTCATTCTGTGTCTCCCTCTCTCTCTGCCCCTCCCCTGCTTGTGTTCTCTCTCTCTCTCTCTTTCAAAAATGAATAAAACATTTTAAAATGAGTAAAGTACTTGGAGATAAATTTAACAAAAGATGTACAAAACTTTACTCTGAAACTATAAAAAATCGTTAAGAAAATAAAACCCCTCAATAAATGGATAGGCATTTCATGTACAATGGTAGAAAGAAATATCTATTTTTATGTTATGTTCAGGAAAATATCTAGAGACAGAAAGTAATTTGGTGGTTGCTTAGGGTTGGAGGGATCAGGAGGAAATGAGGGGAAAGTGATAATGAGAATAGAATTCGTTTTTTGGGTGATCTAAATTTGACTTTGGTGATGGTTGCACAACTCTGTATATGTACTAAAAACCACTATATGGGATACTTTCAATGGTAATGCTATGATATATGAATTATATCCATAAATCTCCTATATGTTTTTCTATGTTATAAAAAATGATCACTCATCATTTTTTTAGTCAGGAAATTTTATATATGGATAAAGCACCATTGAATATTTATATATAGGGTTAAAAACTCATTGTGGAAAATGTTTATTTTATTTAAAACTCTGTTGAAAATTTGGAAAACACAAGAAATGTAAAGGCGATAAACATTAATAGTTATTGCTCACACATTCTACGCACTTCCCATGATCAACTAGGTTCCAAGCTTAGGGTTATGATTCTGTCTCAGGGAGTCAATGTTTGAATTATTTTTTCCTAGTATATAAATGAATTTAAAAACAAGTGGAAAGAGATGTTTCAAAGTGAGATAATACCTGGAATTCCAGCTATGATGGCATCACAGGAATTGATGGGAAGTGACATTTGGACAGATCCTTCAGGGATACCTACCTTTATGGCAATAATAAATAATATCAGATAATATAACTGATGATGTATTATATGATAGATTCTCTGATAAAGCCCCACATATATTATCTAACATAATTCTTATTTTAATAATACAAGATGGGTTTTGTTAAGATGCTCTTTGTATACATAGAAATTGGAGTTTAGTGATGGTACAAACATTAACCGTAGATTAGAATCCTACTGTTCCACAAATAAATAGGGGTGCGTTAATAATCAATCAAAAGCCATTTAGGAAAAAGTAGGTAATTTCATCAATATCACTCCATTTTGGGGTTTATAGGTCTAAAACCTCAAGAGCTAGGATTGTCCATCTCTTATACCTATGTGTATCTATCTATCTGACTATCCATCATCTGTATTCATATATCCATCTGCTTTCATTCCTCAATTCATTGATATTTAAAACATAAATTATAGTAAATTATGTAGGGTGTATAACATATATTGCTCCGTATTTTTTTTGAAAAAGACTTTAGAGAATGAAATTAAAACTCAGGGTAGCATTCTATTAATGAAAATTAAAGTTGAGTACAAGTATAATCAAGAGCATTTGTTTTTCCACATTCAAAAAAGTAAGAAAGATTACTGATTAAAAAAAATAATTACCATTCACTTATCTTAAGGCCATAATAGTGTATGTGTTTTTGTGAGGTAATTTTTGGAATGGGGAAAGAAAACCTAAGCTACATGATTTCTTCTGCTCTTTGAAGGGAGATCTTTTAGGAAGAATCAAGTATGAGCACATTTAGTCATCCATGAAATTCATGGATTTGAACTTTGAAAAAAAATCCATTACTGGAAGATCATATGCCATGTTTGTCTTACTGTCTAAAGTTGTTACTGTACCTTGTATCAAGTAAACCTTGTGCTTAATAAAAATTTACACTAGGTCAGACTTTTATTTGGCATAGGAGATTCGGAGAGATTTATAAAGTGTTTCTGTTTTAAGGGATCCTATCCTTTAGAAAAAGCACTGGGCAAATAAACAGCCAGCTATGTTGAAATTAACTTGCCCCAAATCTTTGATAGGCCAAATTCTAGAATGTGAAAATGTTTTATAGGGTCCAGACTTTCACTTAATATTTATGATACTGATATGTTGCCTATATGCATTACAATACTTTAAATAACCAAGTTTCCTTTCTCAAATGACAACCATGTTTTACAAACATACTTTTTGTTTACTTCATTTAAGTCACCTCAGGAGAGAGGATAACTAGAGCACAACAAAGGTCCCCATGATGAAAATGTTAAGTGACCGCGTACTCAGAAACTTACCCACTCCTGAGCATTGGCCTCCGAGTCTTTGAGATTCGAATTTGAAGTTTAGCAAAATTACAATTGCCTGCATCTCTTGTCTTTGTATTTCTCAGCAAATGGTTAATCTGCGAGAAACAATATTCCACTGAAAATTTTTAACACAAATGCATATTTATCTTTGTCTGTGATAAAAATAGAATGGGTTCCAATAAAATTTCTCATGTCCTATTTTATAGACAAAATAGAGCTCTTGGGGGACAGTATGCAAGAAATAACCCAAGAGGAAAGCCAGAAACAAGGAAAAAAATTCACATAAAATGAAAAGATGTCCCTCTCATCTTCAAAAAAAATGACATGAGGACTCCACCAGACCATCTCTCTAGGAAAAGAACCATAACTAGTGAAAGTTATAAGAAAACCCTAAAATCTTTGTACATTGTCTCAGGGGCATTGAGAAACATTGATTTACATCCATTAAGTCTCAGTAAAAGCAGTGAGAGACTGTGGTGTCAGAGCCTTGACCTACCCACCTCTCCATCCGCTCAGCAAGACTGAAGCTCTCCTCCCGGACAGTGAGCTGAGACCATGGGCCTCCCTCTCCCAGGTGCTGAGAGATCCTTCCATCTCATGGCCCTCCCTGAGGGCAGAAAGTCTATTCCAAGAGCCCTAGGATGAGAACAGGCCCCATCCCCCTCTCCACATTCTACTCACAGCATATAGATAAACCAAGAGAAACAGAGGTGCCCTGGCCAGAGGTCCCCTCACAGAGACTGTCATCGCTCAGAAGTGGGCTACTGCGCCCATGCCCTAGAGCCATGGTTCAGAGACGTTGCCCAGGGCAGGAGGCAGGCTGTGAGAACAGAGGGGTCTAAAGCTCCCCAGGGGAACCAACTTTAATTTGGAAAAGTAGGTGGGGAGGCTCTAACCTAAGTATGATGTTAAAAACAGTAAAGATGCTGGAGGTAACTGGTTAAGAGGATGCTGGTAGCCCTGCAAAAGCAACAAGCAAACCAGCCAGTTAGCAGTTACAACAGAAACCCGGCCACAAAAAACCATCTTGGGGTAGGAATGAGCTCCAAAAACTGGCCCAAAGTCTACCACTCAAAGAAACTTGAATTGAATTGGATCAACCTGTGGAGAGATTTATGTTCCTGGGCATTGCTGAAAACAACCCAGCAACAAGCCAGTAGTTAGTGGATGCTTACGACTGGTGTGATGGTCCCATCGGCAGAGATTAGGGAAAGGGAGAGGCAAAGAGAAAGAAAAGCTGCAGTCATGGCGAGGTGGCCACGCCCACAGGCAGGGCTGGGCCTTCGGGGGAGTGGCGCCAGCTGCTAAGTACTCTGGTGGAAACAGAAGCCACTGAACAATTCAAAATAATAAACAGTTCAAATAATAAACCAAACAACAAGCAGATAAACCAAACAAGTGAAGAAAAGCAACAAAAGTCCCCAAACACAAACAATATAAGAAAAACTATAGACTAGTATCTTCTCTGAATATAAACAGAAAATCCTCAACAACACAAGAGAAAGCCACATTCAGAAATACATCAAACATATGATACATTCTGAATAAGTGTGATTTATCCCAGGAATGCAAGGTTAAACATCAAAGGAATCGATTTAGGTAATATAGCCTATCAAAGAACAAAACCACATAATTATCTCAATGGATACCAAAAACAGGTTTGATAAAATCCAACACCTTATTAGGATAGAAACATCAGACGGACTGGGATAGAATAAAACCTCCTAGCCTCATAAAGAAAATCTATGGAAAGCCCACAGCCAACATATTTAATGGTGAATGACTAAAGGCTTTTCCTCCTGAAAAATCTGTATTCTTAGTAAGCATCCAGAATGATGCTGACGTAGCTGGTCCACAGATCTGCACTTGGCAGTCTCTGTAGAATGAGAGTAAGTAGTTTCCGATCTGATGCAGTTAGACTAGGGACTAGCATTAGCTACAGAGGATAAGCCATAAATGATATGCACAGACCTTAACCCTTTCACGAACTTGCCTTAGCTCAGGATCCACCAAAAGTAACAAGGTTTTTGGTGCAGGTGGTTTATTTAGGGGTGCGAGGTGCTTCTGGGGAGCGGAGGTGCAGAAACAGGATGTCTACAGCGCCAGCTCGGAAAGGAAAATGAATCCCTTGCTATGGGAGTTAGGGACTCTATTCACCCAGGGTCTGCATGGGTCTGTCCCTTGCCCCTGTGCCTGAGATCAGAAATGGGTGGAGAAATGTGACCTGGAGCCCTAATGCCATCTATAAATATTGACCTTGTTCAATAACATCATATTTTGTCTGAGGTCATACCAATATTTATTCATGCCTCAGTCTTTCAGTGTTGAATAAGCACCATAAGCTTGGCTTAAATGCAATTTATTTTGGGGTCCTTTGCAACTAAACTTCTCTTTGCTTTATAGTTTCTTTATATTAACATGAAGATAATCTTAGTAATCTTAGTAACTCACTTGTATTATAAAGAATAATTAATTATTCTTTATACCATCATTATTACATATGAAGTTAAGAAGAAAAAACCTGTGATACAATTAGAATTCTCAGTAGATGTTATCCTTTCGTTTTATGAGACGAGCTGCATTTACCTGTGGTGGTTGCACTACCTGCAGCCATAATAATTTGCACTCTCACTTGTGTTAAAGAGAATCAACCTTTAAAAGACCCATGGGGCTATGAGAATCAGAATGTGTTTTGGTTGTTACGATTTTTCCTCACTACCTTATGCTTGTTTGTACCTAACACAATTTAATATTAGTGATTTGCCTTCAGTGAGACTTTCTAGAACACTCGGCACAATTTTTTTAAATTACTGAATTTATTTGTATTTTTGAAAGCACAATATGCATAATGTACATTATTCAAAAGTGACACTGGCCGGGCTCTGTCCCTTCTCTGTCTGGGGTCTTTCAGGTTAATCCTCAGACTTAGCAACTTTTTCAAGTTCTCACATTTCCTGGTACAGATAATCTATCCTTCAGAAGACTTTTGTTCTGTTTTCTTGTTTGTGTTGTTTTGCCCTACTAAGGAAAACTTAAAATTGTGTCTTTTTATACCAAAGGCCGCATAGTATGTATACGTTTTGTCATTCATTCCCTTTTTCTCTTAGAACTTGAAATATTATCTTTTTTGGTTGATATAATTCTTTTTGAGATCTAAAGCACCCACCTGTGCACAGTTAAATATGTTTGGAGAAATGTGTTTCCCCGACAGAGAAACTACTGTAATACAGATCAGCTTTTCCTGTTCTTAAGATTCCCGCAAGCGCAAGGGCATCCAGTGTTCTCTGGGCTTATTTCCTTCTGCAAATTGGGGGAGGCTCACTTCTCTTAGGGTTGCATATACCAGCGGTCCTCTATTCTGTGCAGTCTTGTGCTGTATGGATATATGATCATTTATCTGTTCACCTACTGACGAATATATTCTTGAAAAATCAGCTCTAGTGAGGTATAGTTTTTATATAATAAATGTTCCCTTTTCAAGTGCGCGATTCTATAATTCTATGAATTTTAACTCTGTGCAGGTGTATGTGTGTGTGCGCAATCTACATAGAGAACAGCTCTGCATCAGAACCCCGGAGTTCCTTTATTTTGATCCACAGTCACAGCCCCTCAACGGGCAATCACTATTTTTAGTTCCATGATTATAAAATCGTTTTGCTTTTTCTCAAATTTCATCTAACTGGAACCCTAGAGTATCCACTCTCTTAGGTGTGTGGCTTCTTCCACTCAGTATGGTTTTTAGATTCATCCAGGTTGTATGTTCACGCCTACCTGCTGATGAGTAGTACTTTCACGTACGGATATACTGAAAATTGTTCACCCGTTAATAGTATTTGGGTTGTTTTTGGGCTGGGATATTATAAATAAAGCTGCTATGAACATTTGTGTCAAATCCTTTTTGTGAACAGACGTGTTTAGTTACTTTGCTGGATCGTAGCGTAGATGACAGCATGTTTACCACATCTGCTGAGCAGAAAGGCAAGTGTTGGAGCTAAAGTTATGGATATAGAATCAGATTATTAAATAAATTTGAAAAAGAGGAAAAATAAACTGAAAATTACAGGATGGAATTTTTAAGGTAAAAATGTAAAGGTTAAATACACTTAGGGGGAAATTAACTGCACATAGAGAGATGGGGGTACCCATTTACGTCAATACATGTACATGATTTTGTTGCCACGAAAGGTCAAACTATACTTTCTCATGGGAGACATTTCTTGTTAGCTTTGGTATTTTTATAAATCTAAATGAAACTAGAGATCATGAAACACGAAGTCATTGCCAAACATAATTGTTCTTTCTTCATATTACTTGGTAGAAAAGAGTCTCTGGGAAGAAGGTTTTAACTTATGAATTAGTTTGAGGCAGAAGATTAAAATTGCTAGAGAAGGCAGGTGAGCAAATCACTTTTCACATATCATTTAATTTTTAGGAAACTCTGCAAAGTGGAGTATAAATATTAATAGTCCTCAGATGAGGTAGCTTAGTGTATGAGATGTTAAGGAACTTCCCGAAGGTCACAGAGCTGAACTTGGACACTCAAATATGGCTTCATTCTTTTCCTTTTCCACATCTGACATCCCCAATAAATAGCAGTTGCTAGTATTGGAAATGTAATTGATGAGTTACATATTGATCCTGATTGTAATTTATCCACATTCTGCCAAATTCCATCAGGAATTAAATTATTTGCTAAGAGAAAGATAGATTTAGATGAAGATAGTTATACATTTCTTTTTTTTTAATAATAGTTTATTGTCAAATTGGTTTCCATATAACACCCAGTGCTGTAGTGTGTGCAACCTGAACTTGAAACAGTAATTCATATTTCTAACTTCCCTTTGCAGAAAAGCTAGCTAACATGTATTTCAACTACTAGGTTTTACCACAAAGAGTTGGTTCCAGTCATTCTTTTCCATAGTTAAGTAAGGTTTTTTCTGAGTTTATTTTGAACTTAAAAAAGTCTTTCTACAGGAATAAGACCATTTTGCAAATGCACACATTATACCCAGATAGGTGTTTTAGAATTGCTGTCAAGAGAATTAAAGCTGTTTAAATTTAAATTCAGTAAGTTTAGCTCTTCCTACTGTTAGACCTAATCCTAATACATCGTGGGCCTTGATGGTTGTTCAAGGAGGACTGAAAGTGATTAATTCTCTGTGTATATCCCATTGGAAGGAATATAAGTTCTATGTAGAAAGAATGGACTCCCCAAACTCTTTTCCAGTTTATTTTCAGCTTATCAGTTGAATACATGGTAGGGTTTAGTAAAATCACTAGCACTGAGTTTCCCTCCTTGTCTTTTAAACAAATAAGTAAGCTACCAAGTGAGTTTCAGCCAGAAGTCATTTAGTCTGTGCCTGAAGGCTGTCCCAAGTGTTTGATATTAAATAATCTGTTCTTCAAGAGGAGCTGGAAAACAGTAAAATTTTTAAGATAGCAATTTTTGCTTTTACAGTTTGGTTTATTTACTCTTTTTATTTTGTTTGAATACTTTGACGTATTGAGAGATTCTAAATTGATTGCCATATTAAGCAATTCCATCATACGTTTTCTGTTTCTATTTTGTTGTTGTCGTTCATTTATTGGAAGCTTTCTTAGAAGCTAAGAAATGCTAGTTCTGACATACACCAGTTTTCTTTTCCTCTAAAGCTTATTGTTTCACTGGGGATTCTTAGAAAAGAAAAAAATATGCTAGTTTATTTATTATATCTGTAAATTATAAGCTGTCTCAAACTTTTTTAAGAATTGACATTTTTTAAAAATTGGGAAACTGAGAGAAATAGAAAAAGATTTGTTATAGCTAACAGCACTATAACTGATCTTTTGCTAAAATTTTGTTGTACTAACTTTCAAACTTTTATTCATAGTTGTAAGAATAATGTCCAGGGAAATCTGTGTTCCACTCTTTTATTTAGCATTGCCTCCGAAGGATTTTCCTGTACTATTATGTAATCTTCAGGATTGTAACTGTAGCTTACTACATTAATATTCCATCATATTTACATAGGATACTGATGTGTTTCAATATCTTCTATTTGTGGACATTTTGTTTCCACACTTTCACTGTTACAAAGGATACTATGATCACTGTGTTTGATGAAATGCCTGTTTACGTTCTTTGCCCATCTATTAATTGGGATCACCAATTCTTATTAACTTATACGAACTCCTTATAAAGGTATTAATATTTTTCATATAACAATGTATATAAAAGTGTTTCCAGGTTGCCATATACGTATATGTATATAATCTTTTTGAGATGTAGAAGATGAGTGGTGGGGTGGGCTTAATGATTAAAGGTACACGTTTTGGACCTCCTTGTGTTTAGATTCAAATCTTGTGAATTTAGGTAAATTACCCAATGATAAAAATAATATGGCAAAAATATGTGATACTTACTATGTGTATGAATTATGAGAGATGAGAAAACTAAAGAATGTAGGTTGTCTATGGCCATCTGGGAGTGGTACCATCAGGAACACAAACAAGGTGTATGTTCTCTCTCTGCCCCTCCCCTGCTCGTGCTCTTCCTCTCTCAAAAAAATAAATATTAATTTTTTAAAAAGGCATACTATATTGCTTCTATGATTATCTATCTATACCATCATGGAAGAAGCTGAAGTAATAAACGTCACCAGATTATACTACGATGATGAGGTAATATCTATGGGATTTTTAGGAAGTGTGTACCACGTGGTAACTCCTCAACCAGGGGCATCAATTATTATGTTTGTGCTTAATCCACTTATGAATGCATATACTCTATCTATCTATCTATCTATCCTCTATCTAATTATCTATTTATACCTATTTCATATTCGCTATTTGTTCCAAAGAATGTCAGGAAAGCTTTTGTTATACATCTTTCTTTAATTCAAGTTAACTATGTAGCTGAGAAGCGCTTACCGCACACCTGCCCCGTGCCGCCTCCGTGAGACCACCATGGTCGGGGCCTGTTCTGATTCTCTCCTGCACCGCCTCTCAGCACCGCCCTCACGTCCAGGCCTGTGTGGCTCCACACCTGGGGTTGAATCTTCAGTTCTGTTTATTTCCACTGAGTTGCGAATCCGGGCCTCCAGCTCCTCAGACGTGTCTTATCCCAAACTAAACTCGCCACATTGTTTCCTGCCCGAAACCTGCCTCCTGCCTGCCCTCTCATCCCCGCAAGAACATCACGCTGGTTTTTCAAGGGAAGAGCTTCTGTGACTCTTCCGTCTTCTTTGCCCTGCCTTTATTCAGTCATCAAACCTGTTCGTTTCACTCCCTTCACCGGTATGTCCCTGTCACTACGACCCCTGTCCTGGGTCAGGCCCCCGGCGGCAATTCCCGAGATTGCTGGAAACATCTCAGCTTGTCTCCGGAGTTCCGGTTTCCTCTCTTCATTCCATTCCTAATAACATGACGAAAACACCTTTTAAAAACTCACATATGATTGCCACTCTTGCTGAAAACGCTTCCAAGGGTTTCCTTTGCTTTTAGGGTGATTTTTAGGGGCCCAGAGTCTCAGCACACTTGTAAGAGTTTATGCTTTCCCTCTGCTGCTCATCAACACTCTTCCTCCACGGCTCCCATCACCACCTGTGATGCAGACTTAGGAAGCAATTCTGTGCACACACTCCCGGATTGTACCCTGCTCTGTCTCGCTTACATTAGTTCTCATGGTACTTCCACCTGGAACATTGCTCACCCCGGTCCACTCCCTCCACCCCATCTCCACCTGACTAAAGCGTATACCTGGCCAAGTTTCAACTCAGGTATCCCTTCTGCGAGCTGTCCCTTCCTAGCTCGTGGCTGTACGTGTCTCTGCTTCATATTTCCCGCCATCCCTGGACCCGAGTCCCCGGGGTGTCGGTCACAGAGCTGTGTTCATCCTCACATCTACAGTGCCTGTTCAGTGCCTGTTCAGTGCCTGGCGCACAGCGTGGTCTGAATAGGTGCCCCAAATAGGAAGAATCACTTCGTTGCTAAAGTGCAATAAAGCTTTCTTGTTGGGAGAGTGCCTCAAGGGCTCTAACAACGAGAAGGTTCCTGAATTCTTTGTCAGTGGTTTCTTCCTGCGCTTCAAATATATCCTTGTAACTGGTGTGACTCAGGATATTAAATGACAGACGCCAGTAGTAGCAGGTCTGTGTGACTGACAGAAGCTGCGTATCTGTTTCGCTGCAGGTGCGGTAGGAGTGATCACCTGCGGTGCCCAGTGACAGCACATCCCCCACGCTGAGCCTCTAGTGTACCAGGTCTTGTGTTAGACTCCCTAAGGACACAGACAACTAAAACCCGTCTCCTGCCTTTGGAGGCAGTCACCATTTAAGGGGAAGTGGAAACGGGAGGAGCTCTGGAGAACAGACCTGAAGACACTTTGCTATCGTCACATACCAACCTTGCTGCAGTGTGGGTATTAGATGCAGTTATAGGTATTGATTCTCCATTATAATTATTTTTATATTATAATTATATTATAAATTTTCTAATATGCATTTTATACTATAATTATAATTATTTTCCTTATTCTTCAGTAGTCTCCATATTTCTGAGTCCAGGAAATGGAAGTAATAGAAGTAACAGGGATAAACACATAAAAATCTCACCTTCCAAACCAGTTTCCATGGAAACCAAACAAAGAATAAGAAAAGATATATTATATATTCAACTGCTTTCAGGAACAGGGACATAAATACATAGTTTTAAAATTTTGTTTCAGTTAGAACTCCTTTAATAACATTGAATGTGAAAATCATGTGGGCCAAATACCCTGAAATATGCTGGCATTTTTCCACTTGCAACCATCATTTGCTAAAAGTATTCATTCATTTAACAGCATTCTTGAGGGCCTAATGTGTGCCAATTTCTGAAGCTGTGACTACTGCTCACAGAGAAGGGAGATAAAGGGCCGGCAGCTGGGGAGCACTTCCTTTATGCCAGAACGTTCCATGCGATGTATGTGTGAATCATCTCAGTCTGTAAAACATTTATTACTATACACCCGTTGAATAAGAATGGTGTGTAAATATTATGCATACTTGGAAGATGAAGAAACTGAAA
Organism: Mungos mungo; assembly: GCA_004023785.1. Lineage (NCBI taxonomy): Eukaryota > Metazoa > Chordata > Mammalia > Carnivora > Herpestidae > Mungos > Mungos mungo. Next base: position 55,216 of record PISW01007847.1, on the reverse strand, counting down.
CTATGTTTTTAGAAAGAGAGCTAAACCATGATTTTCAAATCCAATTCTTTAAAGCACTTTCTGAATTCTTCTGTAGCGTCTTTATCAACTTCTAAATGAGTGGATTGAAGCGCCATCGTTCCGGTGGAGACAGCCCATCAGGAGGGTGGGGAACACGGTGGACGTCTTGGGCATCTGTCTTATTTTATAATTCTATGGAACATATATGGAACCTATTACCTGGAAAATAAAAGTATCATGAAGGGGTTCAGAATGAGCCAGTTTGGCATGTGGATTACTCTGAGCTGACGTCAGTCAAGGCCCAAAAGGCTCAGCAAGAAGTTGTACCTACCCTTAACCGCCCAGAGAACCTCGCTAGAGGGTCGGTCCAGGGAGCGCCGTCCCCAGCGGGAACTGCAGAGCCAGGTGCGCTAGGCGGGGCAGGGCGGGGCAGGGCGGGGCCGGGGTCAGCACCTCCCTCTGTGTCCCACTCTCCGCAGGGCAAACATCTGGTTGACCGGCGCTTGCTGGTCCCCTCTCCGTGTGAACCTTCTCCCTCCCCTCTGAAGCCCCGGACCGGCTCCTTCCTCCTTAGCTCAGGGCGGCACAGAGGTCCCTGCTGTCGGGGTGCCCGAGGCTCTCATCTTCTGGGGGAGCTCCTGTGCATGTGTAATCAGATTTGTTTTCTCATGTATATCTGTCATATCAATTTATCAGCCCAAAATAACTAGAGGGGAAAAAAAATGTTTCCTCCTCAACAATACAAACAGGAAAAGTGTCTTATAATATATATTTTTAAATTTTTTACATGTTTATTTATTTTTGAGAGAGAGAGACAGATTATGAACAGGAGAGGGGCAGAGGGAGAGGGAGACACAGATCCTGAAGCAGGCTCCAGGCTCTGTGCTGACAGCTCAGAGCCCGACACGGGGCTCGAACCCATGAACTATGAGATCATGACCTGAGCTGAAGTCAGACGCTTATGGACTGAGCCACCCAGGCGCCCCTAAAATATATATCTTACATTAACACACACACACACAATTTAAGAACAGTTCTTCCATTTCACATATTTCATTATATCAACTTTATATCAGTGATATTTTGAGAAAAATATACGGAGATATATACCAAAGATTACCTTTAAGTAAGTAGCCTTCGTAAAAATTAAAAAAAAAGATATGTTAAAATATGAAATCTTTGTATATTGGAAAATATTCTAAAAGACTGACATTAACTTGGGAAGAAAGTTCATTTTCTAGAGAATGTTGTGTTCTTGAAACTTTCTGTGGCTTCTCATCCAGTGAGAGCATGGGCACACAGTTGCCACCAGAGGGCAGGGTGGACTTACAATCAGTTCACATCTGCAAAAGGAGTCTGTTACTTTCTTAATCCACAGATCTATGTTGTAGTAGATAAAATCTCTAAGAAATATTCGTATAATATGTATTAGAACACATTATATTTGATTACCCACCTATTATGACAATGTATAACATCAGATATTTTTTTATAAACTTGGATAATATGATTTTTAGAGAAAAAACAAGAAACAAGAAGCACTGATTTCTGCAAGCCAAAATTCACTGTAATCTGGCTTTAGAATTGCTATATTCATTCCTGACTGTATTTCTAATAACGTATACTTCTGTGAACACAACAAAGTGGAAGGAAATTCTGCATTTTGTAATTTTAAGATTGAGTGTGTAGAGAATTGTAGAAAAAAAAAAACCTGTCAGAAAGTCATTTTATTTTTGAAGAATGAAGAAAAAAAAGAAGAAAACAGCAACTATTCACTAGGCAATAATTTTCAGCATCAAATTTGACTTGTGGGAGAACCCAGTGCCAAAGGCAGTCCCTCCTCTCCGGTGGCACTAGTGCCCTGGGGGTCTGGTCGGGATGTCAGTAATACATTAACCATGACTGGAGTGTGGACTCCCAGGCACTCCTCACAACCTGCCCTGGCCAGCGGGCCCTGGCATTTGAGAAGTTTGGATCGTTTGGAAGAAGTCGTATCTCCAAAATTTCCAGATCCTGACCCAGGACCAGATCAAGGGGTGTGCTTCAAAAGCATGAGAAGACACGGACAATTAACTAAACAGTATGCTCTGAACAAATGAACATGATATAAATGTATCAAATTATCTCAGTCTTGGGTAAAGAACTTGGAGATAGGTACAATTCGGTGCCATTTCAGTAAATCTAAAAATATAGCAATGGTATACTAGTATATAATTTTATGCATTCATGCATACTTAGTGCAGTTATAGAAACTTTCAAAAGAAAATCACACACAAACATTAGGTCAGGAAAAAAAGTTACTTGAGAGGAAAAGAAAAGAAGTTACTTGAGAGGGACACAGTGGCAAAGATGTGAGTTGGATTGATGTTTGTGTCAAGGTAGTAACGTATGATGTGTTTCAGAGATAGAATATAAGTGTCTTCAGATATTTTCTCTATGCTTAAAATATTTCACAATTTCAAATAGTAATAAAATATGAGAGAGGAATAAAGACAGTATTTTTGTTATTTATAACTTTTTGCATATTAAAATACCACATTTAAAATTCCGTGATAGAAGTTACTCCCTAAATATATTCTAAATGCCATATATTTTCATTTAATTCTTTCAAAAATGTTATTTGATTTCCTGGAGATAGATGAAGAGATAGATGAAGGTGGAAAATATTGAGGAAAGAATCCTCCAAAAAGTACTGAGCTCACAAAGCACATGACTAACTTCTTTAAAACCTAACTAGATCCTAGGAGGTAATAATAATAATAATAATAATAATAATAATAATAATAATATCAACAACAGCAGCAGCAATGATAGCCACCATTTATTGGTGGTTCCAAAATCCTAGTTGATGGACGCATAATCTGCTTAGTCTCTGCCAGAGTCATTGCACTGGGAATTCATTTATATTTATGCTCATCAATTGCCCCAAATCATGCCTGTCAGTAGCCTGCTATACATTTGGACTATCACTTTCTTGATCGGTTGTTTTTACTGGAGTTTTCATCTCTTTTTTCTTACTGATAAAGGATGGTCTGCCTTCACTATATTCTAAAACTTATTTCAATTCTTTCTTTTTTAAAAAATACAATGTATTGTCAACTTGGCTCACATACAGTGTGTAAAGTGTCCTCTTGGTTTGGGGGCAGATTCCCATGGTTCATCCCTTACAGAAAACACCCAGTGCTCACCCCAACAAGTGCCCTCCTCAGAGCATCCGTGTGTGTCTATCCTTCCTTGGAGACAAATAAGCCAAACTCCCACTTTTTGGTCCAGTGGGAATTGATTGCAAGCCTGTCCTCCTGGGATTTCCTAATTTAGACGTTGTCTTCTGAAACCCATTCCTTCCCCTTTCTTTGTTGTCATGCTCATTTTTCTGAAATGTTTATTGAAGTTATTTCTTCAGGGAGGAGCACGAGAGGTAAATTCCTGAGTCCTTGATGGGTGAAATGTCTTTATTTTTGCCCTCATACATGATTAATAGTTTGAGTTCAAATCGTTTTCTTTATAACCTTGCAAACACTGTTTCATTGCCTTTCGGAATCCATCTGACAAATGGAAAGTCTCAGAGAAGTGCGATTTGAATCCTTTGTAGGGGAGCTGTTTTGTGCTCCTTCATCTCTCTGAATCTCAGGATCTAAGCTTTTTTACTTTTCTCACATTTAATAAAGATGCCTTTAGTTTTGTGTCACTTTTTCCTTCTTCCCCACTGATCATCCAGCCGCTTCAATCTAAATGTATATCATTTTTTTAATACTGAATTTTTTTGTTGCTGTTGTTTATTTCTTCTCTTCCATCTAAATCAGAGTCTGGCCCATCTGGTTAGATCTTGTATACATATCTTTCTCTTATAGTCTTAATGTCATTGCTTTCTTGGTGCCCTTTTTAAACATTGATTTCATATTCTGCCCTTCTTGTTGGCACTTTTATTTTTAGCTTTTTATTTTATTTTATGTCAAAGTCCTCTTTTTTGTTATCTTACTTTATAAATTCAAACACTTCTTAAATCTTATTGAGGATGTAGTTATAATTTTTTCAATGCTTTCTTTTTTGTCCCATTATTTCTGTTTCTAATTATCTAGATCAACGACTTTCAGGCTGTCAACTGTCTACAAATACTTGAGATCTTTGACCTTCAGCTCTGTTATGACTGTGTTAAATTAACAATTATTAAGTGGAGCACAGAGTGCCAGATGGCGAGCTATGCTTCAACAACAGAGCACAGGAGAACTGGAAATATCGGAGTTTATTATTCACAGGTCCTGGGGGAAGAGCCCTGGTGCTTCAAGGGAGCTACACAGAGAAGTAAGGCAGAGGATTGACAGAAATAGGACCCTGGACACATATCTTTATAGGGTCCCTGGGAGGAGTGCTTGTGGGGACTCCTGGGCTAGATCTGGATGGCTCAATTCAAACCAAAAGAATGGGGTTTTAGTAAGACCCACTGGGGACTTAGCTGTCCTCTGGTGCTGACCAGGTGCACTGGGGTCCCCATAACTTTTTCCTAAATAAACATCCAGGGCAGAAATCATTTTGGGAAAGACAGGTAAGAAGCTGTCTGTTTGGACAGGAGCCCCCAATTGCTACTATGTGGAAGGAGCGCTTTATTCTCAGATGTCAGACCCACACTCAGGTACAGAGCCATTCCCAGCTACTGGGTGAAGAAGCAGGTGTCAATTTTATCTTGGGGAAATATAGTTGTGTGGAACTCTTCGCCTCCTGGTGGTGATGGTGGAGGTTGTTAGCGGGGAGCATTTGGGCTGCTCCATAAGCAGCAGAAAAATCCGCATGCCTTCCCACGTCTGTGTTCTAATCCGTCTAGTGCTTCCTGGCAAGTTAAACTCTTGCCTCAACTCCAGGGCAGCCATTCTGGGTTATGGCACCTGAATCCCAACTTCATCTGGCAATGTTTTCCTTTGTCCCTAAGTTAGCTAAAGTCTAGCATCCACTGATTAAAACCTTTTCCTTCTGTCCATGTCTCTTTGTTACTTTGGGGCTGTTTGTGTTATTCAGTATTGTTTCAGGGAGGCATTGCAGACAGACACCCCCCACCGCTCCTCTCCGTAGGCGGTGGCCTTCTCTCCCCACACAGGCTCCCCAGAGCCCATCTGCCATCCCCAGTTTTACTCTCCGTGGAGCACAGTTTCACTCTGCTTTCTGTGCAACAGCTCGCTCCACCCTTCACTGCTGTTCATCTGTGGAGCACAGCCTTTATTCCACCAGGAACCTTGAATTCTTGATTTCTGATGTTCTAATACCTGGAATCCTGGCTCTGTTATTTACTCATTGCCCTTGTACCATTCAGGAATTAATATTTGATTCCTAATGTGGCAGTAAACATTTATATGGAAGGACTATATCTTATTAGCCCTTGTTAACAGCAGTGAGGAACAAAACCAGATTTTGATTGCATTCCTACCTGTGAGTTGTTTTTTTATTTATGTTACAATCCTGTAACACTGGAATCCTTTCTCTGCTTCCCATCACCTGCAAGCACAAATACGAAGTTTTTTTTTTTTAATGTGTATTCCTTACTACATACTCCTTACATACTTTTCAAGTATGCTTTCATTTTCTCTTCAATGGTATCATAGAATTCATAAGGATTGGACTACTCACTTTCATGAATGGACCATGTGCTTTAAACTTTTATGTGTGTGTTTTTTAAATGAAACTTAGTGTCAAATTGGCTAACATACAGGGTGTGCAATGTGCTCTTGGTTTTGGGAGTGGATTCTCGTGGTACATCGCTGACATAAAACACCCAGCACTCGTGCCAACAAGTGCCCTCCTAGGTGCCCATCACCCACGTTCCACTTTCCCCCACCCCCATTAATCCTGAGTTTGTTCTCTGTATTTAAGAGTCTATTATGGTTTGCCTCTCTGTGTCTCTGTTTGTAATTATTATTTTCCACTTTCCTTCCCCCATTGTCTTCTGTTAAGTTTCTCAAGTTCCACATATGAGTGAAAACATATGATATCTGTCTTTCTCTAATTGACTTATTTCACTCAGCATAAATACCTTCCAGTTCCATCCATGTTGCCGCAAATGGCATGATTTCATTCATTCTCACTGCCAAGTAGTACTCCAGTGTATATATAAACCACATCTTCTTTATCCATTCACCAGTTGATGGACATTTAGGCTCTTTCCATAAGTTGGCTATCGTTAAAAGCACTGTTATAAACATTGGGGTACATGTGCCCCATATGAATCAGCACTCCTGTGTCCTTTGGATAAATTTCTAGTAGTGTTATTGCTGAGTTGTAGGGTAGTTCTATTTTTAATTTTTTGAGGAAACTCCACACAGTTTTCCAGAGCAACTGCACCAGTTTGCATTCCCACCAACAGTGCAAGAGGGTTCCCATTTCTCCACATCCTCGCCAACATCTGTTATTTCCTGAGTTGTTAATTTTAGCCACTTTTACTGGTGTAAAATTTGGGAGAACTGGACAGCAACATGCAGAAGAATGAAACTAGACCACTTTCTCACACCATACACAAAAATAAACTCAAAATGGATGAAGGACCTGATTTCAGTGTGGTTTTGGTTTGTATTTCCCTGGTGATGAGTGATGTTGAGCATTGTTTCATGTGTCTATTGGCCATCTGGAAGTCTTCTTTAGAAGAGTGTCTATTTATGTCTTCTGTTCATTTATTCACTGGATTATTTGGTTTTTGGGTGTTAGGTTTGGCAAGTTCTTTATAGGTTTTAGATACCAACCCTTTATCTGATATGTCATTTGCAAATATCTTCTCTCATTATGTTGGTTTTGTTGATTGTCTCATTTGTGATACAGAAGCTTTTTATCTTGATAAAGTCCCAATAGTTCATTTTTACTTTGAATTCCCCTGCCTTTGGAGATGTGTTGAGCAAGAAACTGCTGCAGCTGAGTTCAAAGAGATTGTTGCCTGTTTTCTCTTCTATGATTTTGAAGGTTTCCTGTTTCACATTCAGGTCCTTCATCCATTTTGAATTTATTTATGTGTATGGTGTCAGAAAGTGGTCTAGTTTCATTCTTCTGCATCTTGCTGTCCAGCTTTCCCATCACCAGCTGCTAACGAGGCAGTCTTTTTTCCATTGGATACTCTTTCCTGCTTTGTCAAAGATTCATTGGCCATACACTTGTGGGTCCAATTCTGGGTTCTCTATTCTGTTCCATTGGTCTATGAATCTGTTTTTGTGCCAATACCATACTGTCTTGATGATGACAGCTTTGTAGCAGAGGCTAAAGTCTGGGATTGTGATGCCTCCCACTTTGGTTTTCTTCTTCAATATGACTTTAGCTATTCGGGGTCTTTTGTGGTTCCATACAAATTTTAGGACTGTTTGTTCTAGCTTTGAGAAGAATGTTGATGCAATTTTGATCGGGATTGCAATAAATGTGTAGATTGGTAGTATTGACATTTTGACAATTTACTTATTTATTAATTTATTTATTCTTCCAGTCTATGAGCATGGAATGTTTTTCCATTTCTTTGTGTCTTCTTCAATTTCCTTCGTAAGTTTTCTATCGTTTTCAGCATACAGATTTTTATATCTTTGGTGAAGCTTATTCCTAGATATTTTATGGTTCTTGGTGCATTTGTAAATGGGATCTATTTCTTGATTTTTCTTTCTGTTGCTTCATTATTTGTGTATAACATGCAACTGAGTTCTGTACATTGATTTTGTACCCTGACTTTGCTGAATTAATGTATCAGTTCTAGCATCCTTCTGGTGGAGGCTTTTAGGTTTTCCATGTAGAGTATCATGTCATCTGTGAAAAGTGGAAGTTTGACTTCTTCTTTGCCAATATTGATGCCTTTTATCTGTTGTCTGATTGCTGATGCTAGGACTTCCAACACTATGTTAAACAACAGTGGTGAGAGTGGACACCCGTCTTGTTCCTGATCTCAGGGGGAAAGCTCTCAGGTTTTCCCCATTGAGGATGATATTAGTTGTGGGCTTTTCATATATGGCTTTTATAATGTTTAAGTAAGTTCCTTCTACCCTAAATTTCTTGAGGTTTTTATTAAGAAAGGATTCTGTATTTTGTCAAATGCTTTTTCTGCATATATTGACAGGATCATATGGTTCTTATCCTTTTTGTATTAATGTGATGTACCAGGTTGATTGATTTGTGAATATTGAACCAGTCCTACAGCCCAGGAATGAATCCCACTTGATTATGATGAATAATTCTCTTTTTATGCTGTTGAATTCAATTTGCTAGTATCTTGTTGAGAATTTTTGCATCCATGTTCATCAGGGATATTGGTCTGTAATTCTCCTCTTTTGGGGGGTCTCTGTCTGACTTGGGAATCAAGGTAGTGCTGATTTCATAGAATGAGTCCAGAGTCTTTCCATCTATTTCTATTTTTGGAACAGCGCGGGAAGGATAAGTATTGGCTGTGCTTTAAATGTCTGGGAGAATATGGAAACCAATTTGACAATAAACTATTAATAAAAAAAATAAAAAAATAAATGCCTGAGAGAATTCCCCTGGGTAGCCATCTGGCCCAGGACTCTTATTTGTTGGGAAATTTTTATGACTGATTCAATATCATCACTAGTTATGGGTCTGTTCAAATTTTCTTTTCTTCCAGTTTGAGGTTGGGTAGTGTGTGGTTGTCTAGGAATTTGTCCATTTCTTCCAGGTTGTCCAGTTTGTTGGCAGATAAGTTTTCATAGTATTCTCTAAAAATTGTTTGTATTTCTGAGGGATTGGTTGTGATGAATCCATTTTTATTTGTGATTTTGTCTATTTGAGTCCTCTCTCTCTCTCTCTCTCTCTCTCTCTCTCGAGAGAGAGAGAGGTCTTGCTAGGGATTTATCAATTTTGTTTATTTTTCAAAGAAACCCAGCTCTTAGTTTCATTGATCTGTTCTACTGGTTTTTTTGTTTGTTTGCTTGTTTTTGTTTTTGGATTCTATATTGTTTATTTATGCTCTGTTCTTTATTATTTCTTTTCTGCTGCTGGCTTTGGGGTTTCTTTGCTGTTCTGTTTCTAGTTCCTTCAGGTGTGCTGTTAGATTTTGTATTGGGGATGTTTCTTATTTCTTGAGATAGCCCTGGATTGCAATGTATTTTCCTCTTAGGACTGCCTTTGCTGCAGTCTGTCGGTTTGGACTGTTGTGTTTTCATTTTCATTTGTTTCCATATATTTTTTATTTTTTTCTTTAATTGCCTGGTTGATCCATCCATTATTTAGTAAGATATTCTTTAACCTCCATGCATTTGGAGGTTTTCCAAACTTTTCCTGTGGTTGATTTCAAGTTTCATAGCATTGTGATCAGAAAATATGCATGATATGATCTCAATTCTTTTATATTTATTGTGGGCTGTTTTGTGACCCAATGTGTGATCTATCTTGGAGAATGTTCCATGTGCACTCGAGAAGAATGTGTATTCTGCTGCTTTAGGATGAAAGGTTCTGAATGTATCTGTCAAGTCCATCTGGTCCTGTATCATTCAGTGCCATTGTTTCTTTATTAATTTCTGCCTAGATCTCTCCTTTGCTGTAAAGTCCTTGCAATCACCATATTCTTATCAATAAGAATCTTTATATTTGTGATAAATTGTTTTATATATTTGGGCACTCACATATTGGGTGCATAAACATTTAAAATTGTTAGCTCTTCTTGCTAGATAGACCCCCTAATTATGATATAGTGCCCTTCTTCATCTTTTGTTACTGCCTTTAGTTTAAAATCTAGTTTGTTTAATATAAGTATGCCTGCTCCAGCTTTCTTTTGCCATAAGTAGCATGATAGATGGTTCTCCATCCCCTCACTTTCAATCTGAAGGTGTCCTCATGTCTAAAATGGGTCTCTTGTAGACAGCAAATGGATGGGTCTTGTATTTTTATTCATTCTGATACCCTATGTTTTTTGATTGGAGCATTTAGTCCATTTACATTTGGTGTTACTATTGAAAGATATGGATTTAGTGTCATTGTGTTATCTGTAGGGTTCATGCTTGTAGTGATGTCTCTAGTCCTTTGTGGTCTTTGCAATATTCCACTAACAGAGTCCCCCTTAGGATCTCTGGTAGGGCTGGTTTAGTGGTGATGAACTTCTTCAGTTTTTGTTTTATTGAGAAAGCCTTTATCTATCTTTCTATTCTCAATGACAGGCTTTCTGCTTAAAGGGTTCTTGGTTGCATACTTTCCCTATTCATCACATTGAATATTTCCTGCCACTCCCTTCTGGCCTGCCAAGTTTCAGTAAATAGATCTGCTTATGTGTCTACCCTTGTATGTTAAGTCCCGTTTGTCCCTAGCTGTTTTCAGGATTCTCTCTTTGTCTTTGTATTTTGCCAGTTTCGCTATGATGTGTTGTGTAGAAGATCAATTCCTGTTACACCTGAAGGAAGTTCTCTGTTCCTTCTGGATTTCAAAGTGTGTGTGTGTGTGTGTGTGTGTGTGTGTGTGTGTGTGTGTGTATATGTATATACATATTATAAGAATTGCCCAAGAAATAAATCTGAAAATGCAAAACCGCTGGGCGCCTCCGAACCTGTGGCAGCATGGGTCTGGAGGAGGGGCTGTCTGGCTGGTCAGCGTGGATCCTGCTCCAGTAGATACACAGTGACCAGGCGCAGAGGAGTGTGGTTTGCTGTGGGCCGGTCAGCCTCCCCAGTGGGCCCACTGTCCTTCCCCTGAAGCCCGCCTTGGTGGTGATGGGGAGAAAAATGGCAACATGCCAGTCTCTTTTCTCCCGACCGGGCATCCCAAACCACTCCATTCACACCCTCTCACAGTGCTGCAGGCTCGAACCAAGTTGTTTGCCCCGCTCCATCGACTCCTGCAACTCCCTGCACTTGGGTGGGATCTAAACCCTAATGTCCCAAAGGGCCACACTCTGTGCGCCCCGGTAGAGGGAGAGTGGCACCCTGCTGACAAATGGCCTCTGGCTGGTGGGTGCAGGCAGTCTTTGTCCTTTGAACGGTGACACACCTTCTTCCCACAGCACTGCAGGGAGGCGACGGCTCTCTTCCACTTCAGACTGCACCTCTGGACTAGCCGCCAAGCCCGGGGCTGGCTGCCCTCCTCCTCAGGTGCATGAACAGGGCAGCCAGCCCCAGGCCAGAAAGCCTCCCAGTTAGAGATGGGATCTTTCTCTGTCCCGGTCCATGGTTTTTCTCTTCTCCAAATCAGTCCTCTGCTTCCCCAGCCTCCTTTTCTTCCCCGTTGTCTCTCTGCAGAAGGAGATCCCTCCCATCTGTGCCTGCACAGCTCGGTTTATCTCTCCGAGTGTGCAGTCACACACCTGTAGCCTGCCAGGCTGTGGCCGTGGGCCCCTGTCACTCTGCAGCCCAGACTCTTGAAATTCAAGTCCTCTGGCATCAACACTGCCATGCTTGAGAGACAAGGGAACTTCAGGTCCCCCTACTTCTCCACCATGTTGGATCTGGGTAATATAAATCTGGGTAATATAAGTCTTGACACCTAATTTAAACTATCCACAAAAACAATTCCAACTAGATCAAGCTCAAACAATCAAGCATCTACTAAGAACATTGGAGAATATCTGTGATCCTGAGGTGTTGTTAATTTTCTGCTTTTGTGGGGAGAGTACAGGACACTGTGAAGGATGAGCTTCAGTTTCCACTGTCACACAGTCCGTGACAGCTTCTGGACGTGGTGACAGCACCAAGTCTGGCTCTTTTTGGACAAGAAAATTATAAAATGCTTCTGACAGGACAAATTAGGATGCACTCCTTTGTGGGTTCCTCTGCATCTGTTCTGATGCTTTGGTAAGGATGGTCTCTGTCAGATAAACTCCATTTCCAGGAGGGACTCCTGTCCCCAGGGCTCCTCTCCTGTCTGCCACACAAGAGATGCCTTGTTCCAGAGATGCTGAGATTTAGGCCTGAGGACAAACCCGACACACCTGCACAGCTCAGGAGGGCGGAAGCCCAAAATTCCATGTTTTCTAAGGTTCGTACTGATTCTCAGAACACGTTTCCCTGCAGTGAAGCTTGGCTGAGCTCTTAGCTAATACATTACCGCGGTTTACACACTCTGGATTCAGGCTGAGGTTGAATCCTGATTCGACACTTTTAGTTGTGTGATGTTGGGTGAGTTATTACACTTTTCTAGACCTGTTTCTCATTTGTAAAATTGGGATAATGAGAGTACCTATCGATTAGGTAGTTATTAATAGTCTATGAGATAATCTATGTAAAGCAATTAGTTCAGGGCCTAGTAGGAAAAAGACAGACTATAAATGCTTTTACTAACTACCATCATACTTCACTGCCCATCTGAATAGCCCTCTGCCACCTTCCCTAAACATATGGATTCAGCTTTCATCTGACCTCTGCTAGCGACTTTTTCTGGTGTGTGTGTGTGTGTGTGTGTGTGTGTGTGTGTGTGTGTTGAGTTCATGGTCTTGGTCTTACTCTATTTTGCACAATATTTGTTTACAATATATGTTCTAGTAACTACATTACGCCTCGGTGTATTCATATGTACAAAAGCAGCAGAAACCAGCTTAAAGTTTGATTCAATTTCTGATAGTACGTGTCTCTAAACTTGTTAACAGACTTCTGTTTTCCTAGAACAGTTAGTCTAATCTTCACAAAAAGGTCTAACACAGTGTCTAGCTAATAATATATGTTTGGTGTAATTGATTTTAATCATTTTTAATCAATTTTAAATGATAATTTAAAAAACACATAACAATCTTCCAACAAGAGGAATAGTTGGAAACTATTAGCCCCACAGTGTTTGATTAGGGAAGTCCTCACATAAGACTGAACAGGAAGGAAGTGTTAGTGCGTCATCTCTCCCCACATTTAGAATTGTGTCGTACAAAGTTTACAGTTTTCAGCTGCTTCAAGTGAAGAGGATTTCTTGTTCTCCTTCTTCTTCCCAATTTTATTGCCTTTTTTGTCTTCTTCTTTATCCCCCTCTCCTTTTTTTTAATTGAATTTTTAAAGTTCATTTATTTTAGTAATTCCTACACTCAATGGTGGACTTGAACTCACAACCTGAAGATCAAGAGTCACATGTTCTGACTGAGGCAGCCAGACACCCCATCTTTTTTCTTTTTCTAAAAAAATTCTGGGTGCTAATAATTAATATCATTATCTAATGGTTATCTATGTGGATTTACTAGTTCCCAGCTAAATTTCTAACATAGCTGTTCTTTGTGCAATGAAAAACATGTGTCTCTTTACCAACAGAATATCTTAGAATATTAATATATAGATATACTTGCAAACTTGTGTTCATACAGATAAAAAGAAAAACGAAAGTTTTCTTTTGAAACAATAATATGCATGAGAATCAACAAAGCTCTCTATCTGTTTTTATTCACTGAATGCCACATCTTTTCACATATGGGTTCCCAGGAGCACTCCTATCGTGGATCTGTGGTTCATTTTCATGACAAAACTTTTGAATGTAATTTGAAGAGAACTTATCCTCACATATACGTTGCATTATTTCTTCCTTCTTACGTTTTGGACAACTCACTTAACTGTTCTGGCATTTGATTTCTCATTGGAGTATGTGAGCATTGAAACATCTGGTCTCTCCAATCTCTTGCAAATCTGTACGGCTTATTCCAGGCTGTCTGGTGTGTTCTCGTTAAAGGCTGGACTAGGAGGCACAGAAATCACAGAGCATGCCACTGCTTCATAGCTACTTAAACTTGTGCTCTCTTCTGAAGCTGTTCTTTCACCGTCCAAGGGGTATTAGTAGTGAAATGAAGGCCTTTATGTAGCCGTCCTGCTGAGCAACATTAATTAAAATAACCTACTCCCCACTTTAACGTGTAACATGGAACAGTTCCTTGACCCAGCCAAGCTTCTGACTGCGGAAATAGTAATGAGAAACATATTAACGCTTCCGAGATTCTTGTTCTTGCTGAATGTGGTTTTTGTGCAGGTTTTCTCGAATTTTCCCACTGCATTTTAATCTTATTTGTATATTGTACATTTCCCTATTTAATGAACCAAACTGATGACAGAATTTCATACTCTCTTCTTTGCTCTTATAGAAAATTATTACTTTCTCAATTACAGTCCTTAAATTGTATTGTTAAATGAAAATTTAAGTTTAACAACTGTAGATTAACATGCAGTTATATGAAATAATACAGAACGATCCTTTGTAAACTTTGTCAAATTTCCCCAATGGCAATATTTGCAAACGGTTACATAACATCTAATCAGGATATTGATACAATCCACTAAACTTCAGACATCCTCAGTTTTACTTGTATTTATGTAGGCATGTGTTAAGTTCTGTGCAGTGTTATCAACTCACGGGCTCATATGGTGACCACCAGAGTCAAGACTGAACAGTCCAACACCACAGGGCTCTTGATACTGCCCTTGTGTGGCCATACCCAAGGTTTACCTCTCACTCCATCGAATGATTGGCAGCTCCTAATCTGTCACCCATTTCTATAATTTTGTCGTTTAAAAATGGTATATAAGCAGAACCGTACAGTATATAATCTCTTTGACTGACTTTTTCACTCAGTCTTTTCATCCTCATGATAGATTTTTTTTTTTTAGTTTTGCAGCTATTTTTTAACAGTTTATTGTCAAATTGGTTTCCATAAAACACCCAGTGCTCTTCCCCACAAGTGCCCTCCTCCATTATCACCGCCCCCCTTCTCCCCTCTCCCTTCAGCCCTCGGTTCGTTTTCAGTATTCAATAGTCTCTCAAGTTTTGCGTCTCTCTCTCTCTCCCCAACTGTCTTTCCCTCTTCCCCTCCCCCTGGTCCTCCATTAGGTTCCTCCTGTTCTCCTGTTAGACCTGTGAGTGCAAATATATGGTATCTGTCCTTCTCTGCCTGACTTATTTCACTTAGGATGACACCCTTGAGGTCTATCCACTTTGCTACAAATGGCCAGATTTCATTCTTTCTCATTGCCATGTAATACTCCTTTGTGTGTATATATATATATATATATATATATATATATATATATATATATGCCACATCTTCTTGATCCACTCATCAAGTGATGGACATTTAGGCTCTCATAGATTTTTACACAGACCAAAAGATTTGCATTTTGATGAGGTCCAATTTATCAAATTTCCTTTTATGTAATATGTGTGTGTGTGTGTGTGTGTGTGTGTGTGTGTGTGTGTGTGTGTTTTATAACTTATGGCATTCAACATTTTATCTTTTTATATGAACTGTGGAAACTTCACATTCCATTTAGGTCCCTTTACCTTATTCAGTTAAATGTGAGTGTCATGAGTATCAGGTTGTCTTGTAATTTGTTTCAGTCATCAAATATCTTTGTGAAACTCATGAAAAATATTATAGTCTATTGTATATGCCTGTATTTCTGCTTTTTGTATTGGTCTTTGATTCTCTTGTTGCTATAAAATTATTTATTTTATCATTTACTATTGATCTGAAGAACTTCCTCTGGTCAATCTTCAAGAATAGGTCTATTAATGACAAACTAGCTAATTTTCTTTTTGTCTGAGATTGTTTTCTTTTCCCTTCATTCTTGAAGGATAGTTTTATTGGGTATAGATATGAGAATTCTCTTTCAACACTTACTTCCATTACTTATCTTTTGTATGAGACATCCACACTCATTCCGATTGGTATTTCTTTCTGTCTGCTGTCAGTAGCTTTATCTTCTGTTTCTGAAAGTTTAATTATTACTTGTTGTGGTTTTTGTTTTTTTGTTTTTTTGAGGAGAAGGTGCACCCAATTGGTTGGTTGTTCAGCTTCTTGGATCTTCAGGTTTGAGTATTTTGGTCAGATTTGGACATTTTTAGGCATTATTTCTTCATATTTTCTTTCCGCTTCATTACATTTCTCATGTCCTTTGAAGACTCCAATGATGAGTGTTGGATGTTTTGCGATTTTTCTCCAGGTGTTGAAGGCTCTCTTCATTTTATTTCTCAGTCTATTTTTTCTCCGTTATTTAGATTGGGTGAGTTCTATTATTTTGTCCTCAAGATTTCTGTTTCTATCTTGTTATCTCCACTACACTATTGAACCATTGTGGTTTTTAAATTTCTCTATATTACTTTTTAGTTCTATAATTTCCATTTGCTACTTTTTAATTGCCTCTTTTTCTTTTTTATTAAAATTATTTCTCATTTTAATTTCAGTTTAGTTAACATACAGTACTGTATTAGTTTTAGGTGTACATTTTTTAAAACAAAATAATTGTTTCTATTCCTTTGCTGAGATTTAAAATTGTTTGTTTTAATAGATTTTTAATTGATTAATGAAACATTTTGTGCTATTTATCATATCTATTTATCTATCTACCATCTATTTTATCTCTCATCTATCTCTCATCATCTATCTGTCATCTATATATCTTATCTATCATCTATCAATATATCATTTATAGATATCTATTATCTATCATCTATCTATGTATCTATTATCTATCTGCCATGTATGTATGTATGTATCTATCATCTATGTAAGCATGTATGTATTTGTGTGTGTATGTATGTATCTATATATCTACCTGCCTATCAATCATCTTGCATGACTCTAATTTGGCTTTCCTCCTCCTGTTTCTGGTGAGCCTGGCTCACATGTTCTTACGCCAGCCGCGGCCCACAGCCTTCCACATAGTTGGGCACAATGACCACCACCTTAATTTTTCCTACTGAAAAATGCCTTAATGTGCTCATTTGCATGTCTGTTTATCTGCCTGTCTCCCCAATAAAATGTAAGTTCTTCGATAATGGTGCAAAAGGGGTTATTTATTCCCAAAAGGCAACATAGCTATTGACACATAGTACGACTCCTCTAAATACCCACTGAATTAAGTTAATAAATGAATTTAACATCCATTCATAAATAAAACATTATTTTATGGCTCAGCACTCATGAATTAGGGGTTTCATAATTGATTGCAATACAGAAAAAAATTTGTAAAAGCAACCTTAAAATGTTCTAATTATGAAATTTAAAAAATGTTTATTTATTTAATTATTTTGAGACAGAGAGAGAGGAGAGAGAGAGAATCTCAAGCAGGCTCAACTACTCTATATATGCTATGCTCACCATAAGTGTAGCTACTATTATCTGAGTATTTTATTGTAACCATCACGGTGAATATGAAGTGTCATCACATTGTGCACTGTGATTTTAATTCACATTACCTCGATGGCTAATGATATTGACCATTTTTCATATGCTTATTGGCAATTTGTGTACCTCTTTAGACAAATGTCTACTTAGATCCTTTGCTCTTTTATTTTATTTTTTCATTTATTATTGAATTGTGGAAGTTCTTTTTATATTTAGGTAGAACTTCCTTATCAGATATAATATATTAAGATATGTTCTTTCATTCTATAGTTTTGCTATTTCATATTCCTGAAGGTATTCATTGGTGCACAAAAGGTAAAAATTCTTATAAAGTGCAATTTAGGTTTTTCTATTTATGCTGTGTTCTTTGTGTCATATCTAAGAATTCTTTGTTAAATCTTACCATAAAATTTATTTTTGTGTTTTCTTTTATTCTTAGAGTTTTTTTTCTTAATTAATGTTTTTGATTTACTTTGTGTTAATTTTTGTATATGGGGGAGGGTAGGGGGACAACTTTATTCTTTTGCATGTGGATATCCAGTTATCCCAGCATCATTTTTTGAAAAGAATATTCTTAGCTTATTGAATGGTCTCAATACCATTATCAGAATTAGAATAGATGCATAATATTATTTTTGGACTCTGAAATCTATTCGTTGACATATATGTCTACCTTTTTGCTAGTGCTACACTGATTGTTTACCATTTCTTTGTAATAAGTTTTGAGATCAGGAAATGTGTATCATTCTGCTATACACTTTTTGAGGATTATTTTGGTTATTCTTGGCCCCTGTACCTTCATATTCAGCTTGTAAATTTCTACAAAGAAGTCATCTGAGATACTAAAAGTGACTTTACTGAATCTGTAGATCAGTTTGGGAAATAATGTCATCTTAAGAATCTTAAGTCTTCTAATTGATGAATGTAGTTTTTTTTTAACTTTGTTTTTTGTTTATTTCATTACTTTATTTCATTAAGCAATATTTTATATTTTTCAGAGTATGGGGTTTGTACTTCTCTTGTTAAACATGTTTCCCATTATCTTATTCTTTTGGAGGCTATTGTAAATGGAATTACTTTCTTAATTTCATTTTAAGATAATCTGTTGTAAGTATATAGACATACAATTGGGTTTTATACAATGGTCTTGCATACTGAACCTTTTGCTGGACTTAATTATTAAGCCTAATAATTTAGTGGATTACTTAGGATATTTATATACAAATTCATGTCATCTGTGAATAGAGAAAATTTTACTTTTTCCTTTAAAATCTCCGTGCCTTTTATTTCTTTTTATTGCTAATTTGTCTTGTTGAGAACCTTCAGTACAATGTTAAGTAGAAATAGTGAGAGAATGTAGTCTTGTTTGTTTGTAGTTTTCTTCCTGATCTTACAGGTTAAATGTCCAGTCTTTTGTAACTAAGTATGATGCTATCTGTGGGTTTTTTATAGATGTTCACTATTAGGTTGAGAAAGTTTCCTTCTATTCTTAGTTTGTCAAATATTTTTATCATGAAAGAGTATTGATAATACATTTTATATGTGTATCATGAAATCAAGTGGTTTTATATTTTTATTCTATTCACATAATAATTTATATTAACTAATTTTCAAATATTGAAGAAACTTTGCATTCTTGGTAAATTTCACTTGGCCACATTGTAAATTATTTTTATATATTGTTAGATTTGGTTTTCTAGTATTTTGTTAAGAACTTTTCATCTGGTTTCATAAGATATTAATCTGCAATTTTCTTGTGATGTCTTTGTCTAATTTTAGTATCAGAGTAATAATGGCCTCATAAAATGAATTGCAAAGCCTTTCTTTATCTTCTAATTTTTAGAGGAATATGATGAATTACTCTAATTTTTTTATTGTTTGGTAGAATTTATTAGTGAAGCCCACAGGGCCCGGACTTTCTTTAGTGAGAAATTTTTGATTTATTAACCAAGACATTTTACTTTGTTACAGGTTTACTCAGATTGTCTATTTCTTCTAGATATAGTTTGGTAGTTTGTATCTTTCTAAGAATCCGTCCATTTTATCTAATATTTCTAATTTATTTCTGTAGGGTCAGTAATAATGTCTTCTCTTTCCTTCACTTCTGATTCTAATAATTTAATGTTCCTCTTTTTTAAGATAAGTAAAATATAAAAGAAATATGTAGAAAAATGAATGACATATTTATAGTACACAGGTATTTGGGGCTTAGTTTATACTTTTAATTCAGATAACAATATGAAGATACATTCTATATTTCTTCAGAGACTTTTTTCAGTTTTCGAGTAAATCCCATAGCACTCTGTATAGCTCTGAAACAAGAAGTGGTGTCATTTTGTCTTTTTCTGATTGTTCTTAACTTTGACCATTTAAACTTAAAAAATGTTTATTTGTTTTTGAGAGAGAGAGAGAGAGAGAGAGAGCACAGAGAGAGAGAGAGAGAGAGCACATGGGGGAAGGGCAGAGAGAGAGAGGGAGACGAGACACAGACTCCGAAGCAGGTGCCAGGCTCTGAGCTGTCAGCACAGAGTCCTACGTGGGGCATGAACTCACCAACTGTGAGATCATGACCTGAGCCAAAATTAGATGCCCAACCAACTGAGCCCCCCAGGCTCCCCAACCTTGGCTATTTAAAATAGAAATCAAACATGTGGTCCTTACAGCATTTGTCTTTGACCTTTGTATCCAAATAGAGAATAAGTCCAGTTTTCTGTATGATTTGCTAATGAAAACAACTGCTGATGTCATTCATTCATGGCTTGAAACCCTCCATGCTCCATATGTGCAGTTGGCCTGCTCCCAGCCCTCTGCCTCTGGCAACCAAAATTCTGTGTTCCTTATCTGTAAGCTTAGTTTTCTTGTTTTTTTCCTTCTTGATTCTTTTTAGATTTCACATATAAATGAGATCATACAATATTTACTTTCTCTGTCTGACTTATTTCACTTAGTACAATGCCCTCAAGGGTGATTCATGTTGTAACAAATGGCAAGATCTAATTCTTTTTATGGCTGAATAGTATTTTATTCTATATGATTATATAACATTTTCTTTATATGTTTATCTGTTTATGTGGACTTAGGTTCCACATCCTAGCTACAGTATGAATAACATGGGGTTGCATGTTGTTATTAATATAGGCTTTTGTACCTACAAACTTCTCCTTGCGCTGCTCTGTCCACTCTTAGATATTAAGCTTTATTAATTTCTGGCTGATTGGTCTACTGGTTTTAACAATGAACTACAACATAAATTGCTCCACAAACAAATTTTGTCAAATTGTGGCTACTTCGAAGGCATTAGCACTGAGGCCAGTGTACGGTGTTTGTTCTAACCCAAAGAGGGTAAGTGCTGTCTTATCCCTACTTTCTCTTCTGCAAATGAGCTGGCCTATAGTTTCCACTCCATGTTGATTAAATCCACAATCTCCCCTCAATTACTTTAACCAGAACTTCCACTGTTTTCGAGAGTACTCTTAAGTTTCAACTTGCCAGTCTCTGCTGTAAATAAAGCTAGCACCTTTCAGAAGAGATTAGAAGCTATGTATTTTATGGCATACTTCTTCTTCCAGGCGAAATACCTGAGCCCTGGAGCTGGATAGGGGTCAATGGCCAGCTCCTCCCTGAGGGACACTCCCAATCCCCCCCACTCCGTGGAGATGTGGGAGAAGCCTTCAGCGTGCTTCCCTCAAGGTGGAACCCCTGTTTCAGGAGCGAGCACTGGGTGGAAGAGGAGCCCTTACTTCTGGACAGCACTCAGCTGGTGCTTGGACTCAGCAACAGGCAGCTGGAGGAAAACTGAGACACACTGAGCCTCTACCCCACCTTTGAAGATGGTCCCCTGTCTTGGACCTAGATGAAGAGTGACCCTTGTGTGCTTGACTCTATCAACTGGAGCTGGGGCTTTTCCTTGCTGAGCCAGGAGGAGGAAGGAGAGAAAAATTTTGGTTCCAATAACACAGAGTCACATTTCTTACCTCATTCTCATATAGTTTATTGGATGGATGTTTCTTCATTTGCTCTTTTCCTTTAGGATTATTTGTAGTGGCCTTCAATTATTGGAATTTTTTTTTTTTTTTTGAGAGAGAGAGTGCACAAGTAGGCAAGTGGCGGGGAGCAGAGATAGAGGTAGAGAGAGAATCTTAGACAGGCTCCACGCCCAGCATGGAGCCCAACATGGAGCTTGATCTCATGACCCTGAGATCATGATCTGAACTGAAATCAAGAGTTGGATGCTTGGGGTACCTGGGTGGCTCAGTCGGTTAAGTGTTCGACTTCAGCTCAGGTCATGATCTCATGGTTTGTGGGTTCAAGTCCCGCGTGAGGCTCTGTGCTGACAGCTAACTGAGAGCCTGAGTCTGTCTTCAGATTCTGTGTCTCCTTCTCTCTCTGACCCTCCCCTGCTCATGCTTTCTCTTTCTATCTCAGAAATAAATTTAAAAAAACATAAGAAAAGAAAATAGTTGGATGCTTAACTAACTGAGCCACCCAGGAACCCCTTCAATTATGATTTTTAAAATAATTTTTCAACTCTGATGAGCAAATTAGTGAAGTTTCTTATGCTTTCAGGTGGAAACTGATCTCTACCTGCATAATTATTGATAAAAATATTTTGACTATGTATAAATCAACTTTAGAATACTAGGAGTAAGAAAAAATGTATGGTATGGATGTGAGACAGATCAATGAAAGTCATTGGTACATTAATTGGAAGGTAAATTAGTACCTTAGGATTTTTTGTTTCTGCTTTTTTGTTTTATTTTTTACTTTCCTAATTTCTAACAGATTTTCTAACATTTTATAGTTTAGAAATATTCCTAGGAAGAAATTTTGCATAGTTGGTAGTTTTCCAAAGTCATAAATTTAAAAAAAAGTAGACTAAATTAGTGACGTATCTAAGGCTATGTAGCAAGATGGGTCAAAGTTCTATGGCAGTTAAAGTTTATTAAAGTAGTTTATTAAAGTTATATATATATTTAATGTTTATTTATTTTGAAAGAGAGACAAAGTGGGGGAAGGGCAGAGGGAAGGGAAAGAATGAATCCCAAGTAGGATCCAGGATCAGCATGGAGTCCGATGTGGGGCTCAATCCCACAGTCATGAGATCATGACCCAATCCTGTATCAGGAGTTGGACACTTAACTGACTGAGCCACTCAGGTACCCCTAAAGTATATTTAATTGTATTCTCCACAAGGTATTCTGCCCAAGAGGCAGCGGGGATCTTTTAGCCACATAAGAATTTATTTTCAGAGAAGGGCTTAACTTTTATCATTATTATTCATTGCCAGAGAAGTACCTAATACAGACGTCATAGCCCCATGAAATAGAAGTTGAGGCCAGAGAAGAAATCTAATAAAACTGCTTCACAGGTGGTCACTTTAGAAATAAGCCAGATGTGCTGCCGGGATAAAGCCAGCTGGCACCTTGCTCCTTGCAGAGCCATGCATTCTGCCTCTGTCTGCACTCTGCTTTCCTGGAACATAGCTATGATTTTGCTCATCATCCACTTCAGTTTAAAGGTCTGTAAGCTACAGAGAATAAAAGTAATTCTAGCATGTTTTAGACAGGAAACCATTAAATATCATTAATGCTATCCTTCTGGATATAAAAATGCACTATATTTGAAGAATTTACTATTATTTTTATTTTTTCCTTTATGATCAGTGACCACATTTTACATACCTTCAATTATTTTGTTGAGGTTGATTCTGTCTAGATTCTCCCTCAGTTGTTAAGATAGATGGTTGGCATTTCCAACGATAACTGCATATGCATATATATATATATATATATATATATATATATATATATATATAATTTTATGAATTTTGCTTCACATATTTTGAAGCTCTGTTGTTTGTTTCAAAAACTTTAGGATTGCAGTTTGTTCTTAGTGAACTGCCTCTTATATTCATGTAATAGCATTTTCTGGGGCACCTGGGTGGCTCAGTTGGTTAAGTATCCAACTTTTGATTTTGGATCAGGTCATGATCCCAGGGTTATGGGGTCCAGCCTTGCATCAGGCTCCATCCTGAGTCTGGAGTCTACTTTAGATTCTCTCTCCCTCTCTCTCTCTCTCTCTCTCTCTCTCTCTCTCTCTCTCTCTCTCTGCTCTTGCCCCTTCCATTTGCTCACTTTAAAATAAAAAAACAAAACAAAACAGCATTTTGTGTCTGATTTTCCTGACTTTGGAGTTTAGTTTATCTGATATTGTCACCATCATCATTGCCTTCATTTGATTAATATTTGCTGTAATTTTCATTCATCTTACTTTCAAGTTATCTATATTGTTATATTTGGAAAGAGTTTCATGTAGACGGTATATATTTGTTCACGTGTCTTAACTGCTGTGCCTGCTTCTATCATTTAGTTTGTGTATTTGGACCTTTTACATTGAATGTAATTATTGCTATATTTGTAGCTTAGAATCACTAATTTATTTCTTTTTTCTCTCTCTCTCTCTCTCTCTTTTTTTTTTTTTTTGGCTATTTTTGTGTGTGTGTTTCATTTTCCAGTACTGTTGTGAGTTAGCAAAAAAAATTGACTATAATTCAATTTTAGTATATGTGCTGCTGAAGGAGCACAATTATAATTCAATTTTGACTCCTTCTTAGTGTTTTTGAGTTTATTTTTTTGTACAGCCTTTAGTGATTGTTCTGGGATTCATATTTTGTTTGAATAACTTACCGCAGTCTACTGGTTTAAAGTTGAAGTGACAAGTATAGAAAATTTACCTCCTCTTATACCCTTTACATGCTTCCATTTATAGTTGTTTTAAATATCACTGTAAGTGCACTTAGAGACACATCCCAGTGTTATAATATTCTTCAATGTTAGCAGAATTTTGGAAACTCCTAAGAGAATGTAAATCTGTACTCATTCATATTATTACTCTTTCCAGTTCTCCCTTCCTTCCTGTGATTATTAATCTTTTTTGCTCTGAAGAATTTCTGTAGCAATTTTTATGGTATACATGCTGGTGACAAATACTTTTAGTGTTCTTTCAGTTGAGAATGTCTTCATTTCTCCTTCATTTCTGAAAAACATTATTATCAATAAATATTATGGGCAGACAGTTTTCTTTCAGGCACTTAAAGACGTGCCACTTCCTTTTGGTCTCCCTATTTTTTAAATTTTATTTTATTAAAAAAATACTGTTTTTTATTTATTTCTGAGAGACAGAGAGAGACAGCAGTAGCAGGGGAGGGGCAGAGAGAGAGGAGACACAGAACAGGAAGCAGGTTCCAGGCTCTGAGCTAGCTGTCAGCACAGAGCCAGATGCGGGGCTCGAACCCACGAACCCAGATCTGACCTGAGCCGAAGCCGGAGGCTTAACTGACTGAGCCACCCAGGTGCCCCTAAATTTTATTTTACAAAGAGAGAGAGTGAGTGGGAGAGAGGGGCAGAGAGAGAGAATCTCAGGCAGACTCCACACTCAGCATGGAGCCTGATGCAAAGCTTGATCTCATGATCCTGAGCTGAAATCAAGAAATTAATAACATTAATCATAAAAATCAATAAAACTAACTGATTAATTAATTAATTAAGTGGTAAATTCACATAATGGAATACTAATCAACAGCAAAAAGGAATGGACTATTAATGTAGACAACTCGGATGAATCTCCAGAGAATTATGCTGAGTGAATAAAGCCAGTCTCAAAAGGTTATGAAATACATGCTTCCATTTACATAATGTTTTTGAGAGAACAAAATTATAGAAATGGAGAGCAGGTTAATGGCTTCCAGGCTGAAGGAGGGCACGGGGTGGGGGGCAGGAGTAGAGGCAGAAGAGGAACAAATGTGGCTACAAGAAAACAGCATGAAGGGTTCTTGTGGTAACAGAACTGTTCTGTATCTTGACTACATTAAAGACACCATCCGGTTGAGATGTTGCCATTTGGAGAAATTGGTTAACAGATCAGGTATTTATCTGTACTATTTATTATAGCTGCATGGAAAAAGCAAATTATATCGAAATAGAAATTTTGATTAAAAAACTTTCATGACTAGTAAACAAAAAATATAGAGGGTTAAATATATATACATTTTTTTCCCCAGAAAGCATTGCCTCACATAGTTACCACTTCTTTATTTTTATTTTTTTGTTTCTTATGCTTTTGGGTTCAAATACAAAAATAAATTGTCAAGACCAATGTCAAGGAGTTCTGCTCTTATGCTCTGTCCTAGTTTTATAATTTCAGGTTTTATATTTAAGTCTTTAGTCAATTTTGAGTTAATTTTTGTCAGTCTTATAGGATAGATGTTCACTTTCTTTTTTTTTTTTTTTTTACATGTGGATGTCCAATTTTCTTAATACCTCTTTGTAAAGAAACTTTCCTTTCCCTACTGTGTGTTCTTGGTGTCCTTGTCATAAATTTCTTGACTGTATATATTACTTGACTATATATGCTCTGAGTTTTCTATTCTACTCTATTATATAATGACCTCATAGATTTTTCTCCTTTATTTTCGTTTCCATTTGCATGAATATCTTTTTCCACCTCTTCATTTCCAGGGTATGTGTATCCGTAAAGTTGAAGTTATTCTCTATATAGTATACATGTCTTTTTTTAAAAAATCCATTTCACCATTAAATGTCTTTTGATTGGAGAATTTAATCCATTTATATTTAAAGTAAATCTTTATAGGAAAGGACTTAATTTTGCTATTTTTATTTTGTTAATGGCTGTTTTATAATACCTATGTTCCTTTCTTCCTCTTTTGTTCATCTCTTTGTGATCTGATGATATTCTATCGAGGTCTGTTTTGATTCCTCTCTATCTTTTGTGTAACTACTATAGTTTTTTTGCCGTGGTTAGCATGAGACTTACACAAAGCATCTTATAATTATGAGCCTCTTTTAAGCTGATAATAGTTTCAATTGCATACCAATTGCATATTGAAAATTACAGTGTTAACCCTACACTTTTACTTACTTCTCCTCATTTTATGTTTTTGATGTTACAAGTCACATTTTTATATTGTGCATCTATTAACACATTATTGTGGCTCTAGTTATTTTCAATACTTTTGTCTTTTAGCTGTTATTCTAGAGCTTAAAATGTTTTGCATAACACCATTATGATAATATTCTGAATTTTACTATATATAAAGTGAGCTTTATAGTTTCATATGTTTTCACATTATTAGTTAATTTTTTAAATTTCAGCTTGAAGAAATTCTTACTGAATGTTTTTTTAATGATAATTAACTGTCTTAGCTTTTGTGTTTCTGGAAAACTCTTTAATTCTCCTTCATTTCTGATAGCTATTCTTGTTAAAGTATTCTTGGTTGGGAATTTTTTAGGTTTTTTTGTTTTGTTTTGTTTATTTGTTTGTCTGTCTCCCACCCACCCCCCCATACCAGTTTGGTCACATCATTCCCTCTCTACTGGTCTGCAAGTCTTCTGCAGAGAAATCCACTAAGCACTTTGTTGGGGACTCCTTTATATATGATGAATCTCTTCTTCACTTGCTATCAAAATTATTTTTGTCTTGGATTTATGACAGTTTGGTTATATTGTGTCTCCATGTGGTCCTTTCTGTGTTGAATAGATTTGGGAAACTTTGAGCTTTATGTACCTGGATGTCCAAATTTCTCTCCAGACTTGGGTAGTTTCCAGTCATTACTACCGTTTGAAGTATTTATTTATTTATTTATTTATTTTGAGAGAGAGTGTGAGTGAGCGGAGGGTCGGTATAGAGAGGGAGAGAGAGAGAATCTCAAGCAGGCTCCACAGTCAGCACAAAGCCCAATGCCGGTGCTCCAGTTCACAAACTATGAGATCATGATCTGAACTGAAATCAAGAGTTGGATGCTTAACTAACTGAGCAACCCAATCTCCCCTTCAGTTATTAATTGGAAAATAATCTTTCTGCCTCTTTCTCTACTTCTTCTGGGGCTCCTATAATATGCATAGTTCTTTTAATGATTCTCCTAAGTCCCAGAAACTTCCCCCCACTTTCATTATTTTTTCTTCTCCTACTATATAATTTGAAATAACTTGATTTTGAGCTCCTAGTATTTTTCTTCTGTTTGATTAAGTCTGCTGTGATGCTCTATTTCATCTTTCATTTCATTCACTTTATTCTTTAGCTCCAGAATTTTTGGTAATTTTTAAGGATTTCTTTCTGTTGAACCTTATTTTGTTTATGTATTGTTTACCTGCTTTTATTTAGTTGTGTATCTGTATTCTCTTTTATGTTGTTGAGCTTCTTTGAAACAATTTTTTCAAATTCTTCATTAGGCAATTAATAGATATTAATTTCTTTGGGTTTAGTTACTGGAAAATTATTGTGTTTCATTGGTAGTATATGTCTCCCTGATTTTTAGTGGTTTTTTTGAAGTTTTGCAATGCTATCTTCACACTTGAAGAAGGAGTCACCTCCTCTGGGCTTTACTGACTGACTTTGGAGAAGAGAAATACATTTGTAGTCAGTCTTGCTAGGGATAGTGAGGGTCTTTCCAAACTTTTCTATGGATATGTCCCCTCAAAACCTCTTTTCCCCCTTAGGTGGGAATTGTTAAAATTATACACCTTCTCTTCCCTCTCTTGATCCTAGCCAGCTAGTTTGGGTGCTAAAATCCTCCTGTTTGTATTTTTAGTGTAGTGCTCTGAAATGTTCAGGGATTTTTTTTTTTTTTTTTTTTTTTTTTTTTTTTTTTTTTTTTTTTTTTTTTTTTTTTTTTTTTTTTTTTTTTTTTTTTTTTTTTTTTGCCGTCTTTCAATTCCACAGAGGCAGGCCAGCTTTCTGTGAATTTTCAGAAGCTGTCTGCATAATGTCTCGCCTCAGATGGGGACACCATGAGCCACTGGCCACAGCAGTGGGTGAGGCATGCAGACTGTTATGGGTACCTGGGGGCCATTTAGGGGCCAAGGCGCTCATAGCAGCTTCTTGTTGGAGTCCATGAAGCAGTAGCATACATGACCTTTGATGAATTTCAGCCCTTATTACTGTTCAGTCTCTGCTTGATTTCCCTGTTTCCAGGCTCTCCCAGCCCCTCTGCCAAGTGGAGAATGAAAAAGAGTGGGCAAAAGTCTCACATGCCTGTCAGAGGTGGAACTCATTCACTGTGTTCTCACTTTCCCTTGTGAAAGAATTCATGAACCAGGAGGGTCTCTCTTGGCACTGAACTGTGATGCCTTGATGGAGGGCTGATTTGGGAAAGTATAACTGTTCTTCTTACCCTCTTCAATTTACCTGTTGTCAGATATTTTTTTCTCCAGTGGTCTGCTCGAATTTTCCCACTGGAGTCCCAGATTCCATTAAAAAAACAAAAAAGGAAAAACAGACAAACAAACAAAAACCCCCTCAACCATGGGTACTTATCAGACTTGATGTGGGGGTAGAGGGCTAAGGGTAGAAAACTCCTATTCCGCCACCTTGCTGATGTCATTACTGAAAATTTTCTAATTTTTTATTTTGATACTTTTACTGACATAAGTGTAAATTTATATGCAACTATAAGAAATAATAAAAATAATTATCCAATTTTCCCAATGGTGATGTTTCGTGCCTATGGTTTAATGTTTTGATCTATGCTTCATGTTTAACCTATGGTATAATGTCACAAACAGGGTATTGACATTGATATAATCCACAAACCTTCTTAAGATTTTCCCATTGTTCTTTCTATTTGTGTGTGTGTATTTATTTCTATATAATTGTATAACATACCACTTCTGTATTCATCAGGCTAGTCAAGGCACGCAGCTGTCCCAACACCAAACTTGATAACCACACTTAATAATTTTGTCATTTCAAAAATATATATACGGAATCATACAGTATGATACTTTTTGGATTGGCTTTTCTCAGTCTGGATCATTTCCTGAAGATTCATCCAAGGTTTTTTTTTTTAATCAATATTTATTCCTTTTTATTGCTGAGTAGTATTTATAGTATGAATATATGACAGTTTAATGCATTGAAATGTATTTTTTCCAGTTTTTAGCTATTATGGACATACTTATTATGAACTATCCTGTATAGGTTTGTGTTAATATACATTTTTTTATATTTCTAGGATAAATATTCTATATCTATATTATATTTCTAGGTTATATGATAATAGCATGTTTAGTGTTAGTTTATAAGAAACTACAAAATCACTTTCCATTTTATCTGTACCATTTTACATTCTCATCAGCAATGTGTGAGTGTTTTTCTGTGTCCTCATAGCATTTAGTGCTGTCATTGCTTTTTATTTTACCTTAAATCTGATATTTTATTATTTGCGTTCTTTTTGTTTGCTCTGGTCGTAATTTCCCATTTCTGTTCTTGTGGTTTTCTGGTCATAGTCTTTGTTTTTTGTTTTTTGGTTTTTTTTTAGTATTGCGTCTTGATTTATTTACAGTGCTTTTGAATGTACTGTTTATATAGTTTCCATACTATAGGTTTCATTTGTGTAGTTTCCATAGTGTTTGCTTTGGGCATTATAGAATACATATTAACAAATTATCACAATCTCCTGGTATCAGTATTTTACCAATTCACTTAAATATGGAAATTTTTCCATTTAAGTCTGTTTACTTTTAAATTTTATTGTGTTGAGTAACAGTTAGTGTTGTGATTTTGATTCAATTATCAAATGCCATTTATAAACTCAGAAAAAGTAAGTCAATTGAGTGTAAACGTATTTCTGCTCCCAACTTCCTTGTTTTATCAATTTTTTTCTATTTAAAAATCATCCTTTAGCCAATCTTAAGGATGCTAGTGATGAGTTCATTTAGGCTTCTTTCGTGTGGGCATGTCTTGCATGCGATTTTTTCTCTGAGCTGAAAACACATGATGTCACTTCCTTCTGGCCTCCATGGATTCTGAAGAGAAGTCAGCTGTCACTCAAATGTGTGGTCTCATGGAGGTCATATGTCATTTCTCTCTGGCAACTTTCGAAGTTTGTTCTTTGTAGATTTCAGAAGAGCAATGATGCCTTATGATGTGAATTCCTTTGGGTTTATCTGATTTGAGTTCACTCACCTTCAGATTGTTTCTGTTTTTCAGCAAATTTGGGACATTTAGCCATACTTCTAATATGTTTTCACTCCCCTCCCTCTTTTTCCCATGAGACTGCATTGATTGGAAGGTTGGGTCTTTTGTTACTATCTCACACGGCCCTGACACTATTCATTTTCCTTCATCTATTGTTCATACTGAGTAATTTCCATTGTTGCATCTTAAAGTTCACTAGTTCTGGTCATAGTCTTTCCTCTGCTGCCTCCATTTTTCTGTCAAGCCCATATTATGTTGAGATTTTTTGTTTTTATTTTCACTTATGTTGTACTTCTTTTCCTGTGATTTCAATTAGGTTCTTCTTTTTATAATTTCTATTTCTTTGGTAAGATTTTGTGTCTTTTCCTTTGTTTCAAAAGAATTTGTGACTATGGGAGCTTTTTGTGATGGCTTTTTAAAAATCATTCAGATTATCCCCAGCACCTGAGTCATTGAGATGTTGTTGCCAGTTGAGTCTTTTCTCATTCAACTTATGATTTTCTTGATTTTAAATATTATGAGTGATTTTCTATTGTAACCCACACCCTTGTTTATTTTAGGTGTCTCTGGGTCCTATTTAAATATTTATTTTGGTAGACAGTCATCCTCTTTAGGTTTAGCCCATGGATCTTGGACTACTTCTGTGGGCTTTGGTTACAATGGTAGTTTAATTTTCAGAGTCTTTGCAATGTAATTGTAGTCTTTGTTTGTTTGTTTGGTGGTTCTGGGACTCTTATTGGTCTCTGCTAGTGTTGCCTGAGGAGACAGAAGAGGTTTCTACAGGCTGACCTCAGGTCTATCTGTGAAGGAGGGGGAGTCTCAGGGGGCTTTTCTGTCTGGGCGCTTGTTGTGGTTGGATCCCGTCTGCCATTCCCTCTTTTCTCTGGGTGCAAGACGGGGTCTTCAGGCCTGCAGGGTCAAAAGAGCCTCTAGAGCTGGACACTTATGTCTAAATCCCTCCTAGTGGTCCCTTCCGGGGGCCTCCGCAAACCTGCGTCAGGGGGAGGAGTTTGAGCCCATTCCAGACTTCATAGTCGTACTGAGCAGAGGGAGGGAAGAAACGGGTACGCCATCTTGTCAGTACCAGCAGTGCATTTTTTCTCTGAGCTGAAAACACATGATGTCATGCAACATAGTCGTACAGAGGGAGGGAAGAAACGGGTACGCCATCTTGTCAGTACCAGCAGCGAGGGGCCACATTTTAAATACAGTGCAACGTGGCTCTTTTTTTTAAAGAACAGATTTGTGGCACAAATTCTCAAAGTGCTGTCCAAGAACTCATGGGAGTCTCTGAGTTGCTTTCAGGAGGTCTGCCAGGGCTTTTTTTTTCCCCCACCTGCATGTGTATATGAACCAAATTTTCTTCACATTCTTCAACAAAAACAACACGGCACAACAGATTGAACGCAGAAGCAGATCTGAGCACCCAGCTGTCTTCCATTAAGCCCGTCAGTAAGGGGGCTGTAAATAGGAAAAGCTGCCACTCCTCTCACTGAACACTTATTTCTGTTTGGGAACTTTATGCTACTTTTTACATAAATACGTTACATTAATATGTAGTGAATTTATTATTGTTAGTTTGAATGGATAAATACGGCTATATTTAAAATTCTTGTTTTAAATATTGAATATCATAAATATTAAAAATATAAGCCACAAAAGCATAAGCTCTTAGAGAATTCAGTAGTTTTAAGAGAATAATGGTTCCAGATGCCACAGTGACTGAGAATAGACAATCTGATCAACACAAACAGAGACCAGTTAATTCAATTCAGTGACATAAAGACTGATTTAAGACATAGAAATTATTACTTCTAAAATCACTACAGTACTTACTAAGGGTATAGATTTTTCATAAAATAACATCTTATAAAAATGTTCAATTAAAGAATTCCTTTTAAAATATTTAATAGTAGAGCAAAGGATTCTGGAACAAAACAAGATTTTTCATGTTCTTCTAACTATATTCAATTCCTCTGGTTGAATTCAATTAATCAAACATTGATCATCTACTATGAACTTATGTTGAACTCTGTGGATGAATTTTAAAAAATAATTATTTTTTCTCAAATTGCTTATAAATTGCCAGGGAAGATAACACTGAATAAACACGCCATAGAGAATGACCAATGTTCTCAAAGAGGAGGACAGTTTCTGAGTCTGGAAGAGCGCTGGTTCTTCTGAGAACAAGCAACACCTGAGACGCAGATGGATGCTGTTCCTTGTCCTCCAAATACAGGATTGACTAGAACCCCAACCTGCCCTCTCCAAACTGGGACGTGTTTCTTAGAAAGCTAGAAGCATAAGACAGATTGGATGATTGAGTGTCTTAAAATGGTTAGGAATGGCTGATGGTTGTGACAGGGAGAGAGGAAAAAGTGGTGAGATCATATGGAACCTTGCATGAATTCTTCCCAGGAAGGAAAGGTTGCAGTGGAGCATTCTGAGCAGCAGAGTAAAATTATCAGAATTATATTCTAATAAAATAATTCTGATGGGGTCTGTACACACTTGATTAAATTAGAAGCATATGCAGAAGACCCTTTGGGTGACTGCATCAAGCCCTTGTGAAAAGATAGGGGCCAGAATTAGGACACTGGCAGTGAGCGCTGACTTTCAGCCCTATGCAAACAGTGTAATTTCCTGAAATGTCCTTTTCCCATCACGTTCTTGTTCCCACCGTCATACTTACATGCTGAAAGCATCTTAACTGGTTTCCTTTTTTCTGGACTAATGGTGACTTTCCTTTTCTTTGTCTTTCTTTTCCTTCTTTCTTTCTTCCCCAATTCTGCTACCATTATTTCTGTCTTAAAACATTTCATGCACCCTTGAAAAACATGTCAAGTCTCTTCAGTACCAGTGGGAATATGGCAGTTCAGCTCCTCATGATTTTGTTCCAAGTACATTTGCAGGCTTATTTCTCATGACGATGGAGACATAAACTTCTGCTGTGTTCCAAAATTATCATGGCAGAAATCAAAATTGCCATGTTCTCAAAACTGCACATCAAAACAAATTGTATCACAGAAAGTGAGGAATATATTATTTTGCTTATGGTTATTCTTATGCAAAATAAGGAACTACTGACCTAGAAAACAAAAACAAACTAGTTCTTAGGTAGGTACCATTCTGCTTTTAAGATAACTATTAAAATAGTAAAAGGGAAAGGGAAAGGGAGAATTTTGATTTTCCTGCTTATTTGCAGGATTTATTTCACTTTTATTAGTCTTAAAGTTCTCTAACTTGAAGTGATGGACACACATGTGTTCTGTATGTCAGGATTCAAGGAAAGATGCTTTCATCTTTGTTACTAACAGAGTTTTTGTAGTATTTAGATCTGAATTTGCTTGAGACTCTCCACTGCATGCAGTTTGCTGAATGGTGAGGGAAATGTGGTTATAGGTTTTTGTCCTCCCGAGCCACCTTTCCTGGGTAGACTCACTGAGCAGTGGGCTCTGAGTTGGGCTGACATTAGACTCTGCAATCATGCAAGATAAATGGGGCACTGATAGCTCACTCTTCTGACCTGCACAGGTACCTCTTTCCTGCTGTGCGCTGTGGTCTCTAGCAAGCTTTCCAAATCCCATTTACTACAACCTTTCTCCTCACAAAAATCCCTCTCTTCTAAAAATGCCTTTCTTCTCAATGCAATGCTTCTCTTCCCAAAGCAACCAGCCCCTCCAAACTTCCTTAGTAAATGTAAGCAATATGGTTCTTTAGTCAATTAATACAGACAACATTTTACTTTTTCTTATACTTTCTATTGAACCTTCTTTCAAGTCTTTGTAAAGCTTTGTACCCATCCTTCAGCTATATTGCAGCTCTGATGGTCTGCAATCAGCAGGTACTCACTTATTATTGATGGACTGAAGGAAAATGACAAGTTAAGGAATTCACCCAGGAAATCTCAGACCTGCCATACCTAATTAATATTTTCAAACCACAGTGCTAAATAATTTTTAGCACATTCAATAAATGCTTGTTGAAGTGGGATAAAATAATATCAAAGGTAAAATTAAAAGCAATTGCCTTTTTCTAAATTGTCAGGAATGCTTTTCTGCTTCATAAGAGTTATAGGATTTCCATTTTCAAAATGTTTTGAATTTCTAGGAGGGGAAAATCCTCAGACTTCTTCTTATTATTTCATATAGCTGGATTGCAGTTGCTTATGTAAGCATAAGCATGTAGTAAGGCGTTAATTATTTTGAGCTCAAGTATTGTAGTGATTTTTAATTACTCTTATTTTTCTTAAGCACCTAAACTAAAAGTGTCTCTGACTGATAAGCAAAAAAACCTAAAGGAAATATGTAGAACACCAAATAAATGATATATTTATAGAATATAGACATGTTGGGCTTAGTTTATATTTTCAATTCAGATAAGTATATGATGATACATTCTATGTTTATTCAGAATTTTTTTTCAACTTTTGAGTAAATTCTGTAACACCCTGCACACCTCTGAAATAAGAAATGGGTGATTTTGTATTTATCTGATTGTTTTTAACTTTGGCCATTTGAAATAGGACTTGAGATGTGTGGTCCTCACAGGATTGTTTTTGGCGTGTGTATCCAGGCACAGAACAAGTCGACTCCTCTGTAATTTGCTTATGAAGGCAACTGTTGATGTCATTCAGCACTGACTTGAGATCCTGCCTGCTGTCCATGTGTAATTGGCCCATTATTTTGAAATAGCAAAAGTAATAGCTCTTATATTACTACTGATAATGGGCAAGTGAGTTCATGATCAGTAGAAATCACAAATAAAGTTGTAAAATAATCACAAAGGCTAATTACTATAGATGAACATGACATTCTGATGTCTTATTTGGTTAACAACCAAGACATTCTAGTTCTTGAATGAGTCTTCATATAAATAGCTTCTACGGTAGATAAAGCCCTGTCTATACCCAAAACAATTCCATTCTCTTTCTTTAAAGGATTGGGAATGAAGTTTTTCAATAATAATAAATAATATTATGAGTAATATTAAATGATAAATTAAATTATACATGTTAAGAACAAAATTCAACTAAGTTTTAAAGATCTTACTGGTTTTATTTAATGATTCATGAATTGGGCAGAATCCAATCTAGCATATTGAAAGGAGCTCAGAGGAGCTGTAGAAAATAAGAGACTTTGATAGTAAGAAGAGAGTAGAAACAAAGAAGTTATACTAGGTAAAAAAAAATGTGTACTGGTTATAGCAAACTCACTTTCCTTTAGGGGATGGCAGAGGCTTATTAGGAAGATTTTTAAAGATGTTTATTTACTTTGAGAGATAGAGAAAGCATGTGCATGGGTGGAGGGAGGGCAGAGAAAGACGAAGAAAGAGAATCCTAAGCCGGTTCTTGCACTGTCAGCACAGAGCCCTACATGGGCTCCATCTTATGACTTGTGAGATCATAACCTGAGCTGATATCAAGAGTAGGATGCTTAACCAACGAGCCACCCAGGTGCCCCAGGCAGATCTTTAATTGACGCAGATCAGGCAATTTCTGATTGACTGGTTTAAGATTCTGTTTCTGGCAGACTAAAACTGTAATTAAGTCTCAATTTGGCAACATGGGGCTTAGCATAAGTGACTCAATTTTAGGCATGTTGTCTTGTCTTTAACATATGTAATAAATCATACAAATTTATACAATTTATACACACGAATTTATACATACAAATTCGTGTGTATGTATATTTATACATTATTCCTAGCAGTACTCAGCTAATGCCATATCAGATTTGTACTTAGATTAGTAATTAGATTTCATGCATTTATATGTTATTGACCAGGGTAAAATGCACTCTGCCTTATTTGATTCTTATAACAATGCACTGAGGTGGGTATGTTCACCCCCATTTGACAGTGTGGAAACAGGAACAGCTAGTTGGAATGAATAGCCAGACATCACACAGCTGATTTTGGAATCCACACTTCCTCCATTACTCTACTGTGAAAGAGCTCTGGAAAGCCAGGGCTGACATTCAGAATATCCGAGTACATCACTTAGATAGGGTCCCACATCTAAGGATCTAAGGATAGCAGGTGTGTGTGTGTGTGTGTGTGTGTGTGTGTGTGTGTGTGTGTGTGTGTGAAAGAGGTAGTGAAAGAGAGAGAAAGAGACTTTTTAATGCCCTCAGCATCTAAAATTCGCTATACGTTTTTTCACTTTGGTCTTCAGTGAAGATCTCACATTTGACTTAGACATTGTCTAGTATTTGCTACAAATGCAGGCACCAGCAGGTTGACACATGCTTAAACAGATGTTTCCAGGTAACTTGATTATCCAAGTGATGTCTAATCTTGGTTTTTGACATTTATTTCTTAACCATGTTGCTCTGTCATATTTAATTGGCTACCTTGCCATGCACATACTCAATTTAAAATAAAATTAAGGTAGATGGAATATTTGTGGACCAGTATGACAATGAAGTCTCAGAGGAAATTTGTGAGTGCTGAGAAATTTGGTATGTGACCTGGAGACCTTACAGATCAAAATAACATGAATCTCCTACCAAGCTTTGACACACCAGAGAGACAAGACCCTTACTAGTATCAGGTGGGAAGGCCCTTCTGAGTGACTACAGGATTCAAGGCACATCTTTGTTATCTTTAGGATAACATCTTTGGAGATAAGATATTTTTGGCACAAGTGAATATCAAAAAAAATATGTCTATTAAAATAGGCTGGAGATATAGAAATGTTTTTTCTTGGAGTTTATTATTTCCAGTGGAAGGGGAGAGATATACAGTGGTTCTGAAGAGGAAGGTGGGTGTGAGAGGAAGTTTCCAACTCTGAGAAGTTTAGCAGTTTCAGGTCCAAACATCAGTGTGAGTTATGAAAGGATTTTCTGACGTCCCCCATGACAGTTTTTCACATAGCTGGTGGCTCTTCTCTCTTGAATTGGGGTTACTTTTATCATAGTTTTCTGAATGTGTTTTCTCTGTGGGATTCATGATAGAGATGACAGGATGAGTGAAGCATGATTCCTTTCTGTTTTGGGACAATGTCCCCTGTCTCAGGTGGGGTTTCCCCCCTTCTGTCTGCCTCTTCCACCTGCCCGAGTCTTACATGTTTTGTATCTTGCTCTCCAGAGCTCCAGCTGTATGACTGGAGAGTTAAATGAATAAACTAAATACTGTAAGTCTATACATGGATAATTATGGTTTAATGTGTTCAACTTTTCAGATGGCATATTTATGTTTTAAATAATTGGTTATTAGTTAATCTAAGAATGTTGGAGGGAGTTCTTTCAGACCTCCTTCATAGAATATTCATTAGAAATTTATCTCTAAAGGGAATTTGAACTATTGTCCAATTCATATGTTTTCTTTTTTTTTTTTTGCATGTTAACACTTTAGTCAACATCTTGCATGAAGTTCCTACATAGAAATGTACAAAGAGAGAGTTGCCTTGATTATAAAAGGAAGTGAGAGAATCCAGAGACCAGTCTTGTCAGGGTCAAGGTAATCTCTGAGTCATTTTGAGACTCTGGGGCTTCGTGAAACATGATTTAGAAATTTCTAGATCATAAAACCATATTATTTTATGAGAAGACCCCAGATCTTAGGAGACAGAAATGATTCATGCGCAAAAGCAATTAGCAGAGGCAGAACAAAAACTAGATTTCCAGGAATGTTCTTAGTTAATTGTCTCACTCAGATACCAAATTGATTTTATATCTGCTTTTCTTAAAAATATATTTAATTTAAATACAATTGGATATAAAACATTGTATAAATTTAAGATATGCATCATGTTCACTAGTATAATTATGTATTGTGATATGATTGCCATTGTGGTGTGATAATTAGCACCACTATAACTTACATTATTATCATTTCTTTTTAGTTGTTGGAATAATTAAGTTATAGTCTCTTGGCAACTTTGATGATTATAATACACAACAATATGGAGGTTCTTCAAAAAGTTAATAACAGATCTACCATATGATCCAGAATTTCCACTTCTGGGGATATTCCCAAAGGAAATGAAAGCAGGACACTGAAGAGATATATGCACCTCCGTGTTCACTGCTGTGTTATTTACAAAAGCCAAGATATGGAAACACCACAAGTGCCCATCAAGGGACAAATGAGTAAAGAAGATGCGGTACATATTTTAATGGGATATTATTCAACTGTAAGGAAAAAGGGCATCCTGACATTAAGTGACATAAATCAGACAGAGAAAGGCAAGTACTGTGTGATATCGCTGATGTGTGGAATCTAAAAAAAGCCAAACTCATAAAACCAGTAAAATGACAGTTTCAAGAGGATAGGAATTGGAGGGATAGGACAGATGTTGTTAAAGTGTACACATCTGTGATGAACTGTAAATAAGCCCCAGAGATGTACTGCACAGTATGGTGAAGATAGACAATACTGTATCCCATTTATTTTTGTAAGGGTTTGGAGTTCTGAGAGCTGTCCTCATTTATAGGAGCCTCATTCTTCAAGACTATTTTACTCTATAACTTGGCAAGGCAGATAGCTATTTTCTTGGGAGACAAAATCCTGGACATGCTTTTTAACCAAGTGTATTTGATTGTCTAATAAGGAAATAAGATATTTACAAAAATAAATTGAATAAAAAAGCATAGTTTGGCTTCTAGGGGTTGGTTGTGAATAGTTTCTATGTGCTTAGGGGATTGACTGGAGAAAAGCATGACACTTTTGGGGGCATGATAAATTCAGGGAGGTTTCATCATGGAGGAGTAAAATTTTATTTTCAAACTTTAGAGGTTACTAAGATTTCAAAAATGAAGAAAAATGATTTTAGACAAAGATGACCTAGCACTACTGATTTTTCTATCTTAATCTGGTTTAGCTAATTTTATTCCATTCTAATATATCACATCATGTAGATTGTTTATTATCTGTCTCCCGCCCCCCCCCCCCCCGCCCCGTCGCCCCATGAGCACGGGGAGTTTTGCTCACTGTAGGGCAATATCCTGAATGGCTGCCGTGTTGATGAGTGAATGGATGGACAGCCCAGTGGATTAGCACACTTTAGAAGAGTGGTGGGTGCCGAGCTGGGAGTCACTTGGAAGTAGGTTATGAAGTATCATTGAATTTCTGGTGATTTCTGTGGGTTGGCCATAAATGGGGCACAGACATAGAAGTGAATCGTACCTTTGCCCCAGGGATATATCTGCTTTCCTAAAACTATGGATGAGCTGCTTCCTCTCTTCAGCGAGAACAAACCCTTCCCTTGTGCACTAGATCCCAACCCCTCTTGTCTGCCTGCCGGTGTAACTTGTGTCATCCCCACTGTTTCTCCTATGTGACCAGATTTTCCCTCTTTATCAGATTAATGTCATCACCATAACCACGTTCTGTGATTTCTCTCATCTCAAAAGAACCACCTTTTCCTTCCGGGTGCTTCTCCATTTGCGTTTTTGACTTTATGGACACACTTCTGAGATGAGTTGCACACACTCAGGATAACCCATTTCTTACAAAGCTCACTCCAGTAGGGTCTCTGGAAATTGTGTTATGAAGTTCAGTAGGGGCCTGCACATCATTAAGTCGATCCTTAATTCGGAGTCCCCTTCCTGGGGACCATTACGTAACATTTGGCATAGAGATGGCTCTCCTCTTCTTGAAAACCTTTTCTGCTTGGCTCCCAGAATATCACACTTGCCCGTTTTTTTCATTTGTTTTTAGTTTTAGTTTTTTCGATTGTGTTTTTTATGGTAGCTTATTTAGTTTTATTTGTTTCCTTTCTTTTCCTAACTTGTTTTCTTCGCATTCCTCCTCTCCTCCCTTGCATCCCTGCACTCCTTCCTTTTTGCACCCCTCCCCTCCGGCCTCCCTGGCTCCTCTCTGGATCTCCTTCACTGGCTCCTACGCTTTCTCCTGCCTCCAAGCTCTGTGCTGCTTCTGATCTCAGTTTTCACTCCCTGCTCTGTTGTATCCCTGTCCCTACTCACTCCCAAGAGACTCACTCAGTCTTCTGGCTTGAAATGCCTCCCACAGACTGGTGACTTCCAGACTTGTATCTCCATTCAGGATCTCTCCCTTGACCTCTGGAGAAACTTATCCAACTGCATTGTTTATAGATTCAGCTGGGTATCCTACAGGCACTGCAAACTTATCCCACCTAACACTGCTGTCCAACGTCTCCTTGTCTCATCTTCCTCTCCATCTCACTTTAGTGAGAAATTCCATCCAAACACCGTGGCACAAGCCACTGTCAGTTTCTACCGAGATTATTACAACTGGCCTCTCACTCGCCTTGCTCCCTCTCAGCCAGGGTGACCAATGTGAAAAGTTGGATCAAAATCATGGAGCCTTTGCCTCACTCAGAAGAACTCAAATCTTTCTCTAATTTACAGGACCCATGCCCTGTTACTTCATTTTCTGATCTCTTACCACTCTTCTGTCTCCTCTCATTGCATACTCTGCTTAGCCTACTGACATGCTGCTCCTTAAACATTGTACTCTCCAGCCTCAGGGCCTTTGCACACTCTATTATTCAACTCTCTACCTCTCTTTCAGGATTCATCAGTGATTTTACATGGACACGTATCTACCTTTCCTTATTTAATTTCCTCTTCACATGTATCCACTTATCACTATCTTGTATGATATATGTTTAAACAATTTTAAATATGCATTCTTACATTTTAATAGCTCTGAAATCAGAATTCTCAAGAAGTTCTTATAACCCGTAGCATTTTACCTTTTATACTCTTTTCTTCATTTGTATCTAATGAAAGTTGGCATTTCAGCTTTAATAAAATAGAGTATTTATCTTCTATCAGTATTTATCCCT
The DNA here is from genome assembly GCA_004023785.1 of Mungos mungo. NCBI lineage: Eukaryota > Metazoa > Chordata > Mammalia > Carnivora > Herpestidae > Mungos > Mungos mungo. Next base: position 14,420 of record PISW01007847.1, on the reverse strand, counting down.
GAAAGAAAGATTTTTGCTGTTTTGTTCTCTGATTTGTCCCCCAAAACCAATGTAAGTCTTGAATTAATATAGGTAATCAATTATAATAATATAATAAAGTTTCTGAGAAAATGGTCAGCATGTCCTTTTAATAAGCATTATCTACAGGGTAGGGAACTGAATCATCATGACCATTGGAAGACTTTTCAATGGTCCACTTGAGGCCAACTGAGATAGAGGAGATGGTGAGGGGTGAGACATACTTGGAAAGTCGAATCAACTATATTGAGTCTCCATCTATTGAGGAAATGGAGCTATGGAGAGTCCCAAAGGTGACTGAGGTTTAACCGGGACAAGATCATGGCATTCATTCAGTACATCAGGGGACTTAAGGCGGGGAGTATATTTGAGGAAAAGGTGACTATGTCAATTTCAGCTAAATTGGATTCAAGTTCCTAGTGCATTTAAGATGGTAGATACTTAGCGGATAGAATTTAAGCTTTGTAATAGAAATAAGGGCTGGAGAGAGACAAGGTGTAGTTGGCGATCAGGAAGGCATGCTACACGCTTAGTCAGGGATGTATGGGTTGCAAAGAACAGAAATACACCTGAGTTATTCTAAACAGAAAAATAACTTGTTAAAAACATAAAAGGGAACTCAATAGAAAAGAAAGGGAGAAACTAGACATATGGAGCAAAACTGGAAAATGGGGACTTAGAAATAAGAAGACCTCTTTCCCACGGCCTGGGGTCACTATCTCTCTGTCTGCGATGCCTGCCCTCTGCTTTCTGCTTCTCTCCTACATGCTGGCTCTCTCTCCCTCCTCTCTTCCCAGAACTTCACTTTTTAATAGTTGTGAAGAACTCAATTCTGTGAGTATAGCACAATTTACTTATCCAGTTCTTTACTGATGGACACAAGGGTGAATTTCCCCCCTTTCAATGTTTTTATTATTTATTTATTTTGCTACATACACGTAATGACATCAGTCATACAAATTCTGGAACTTGGAATTGCTGGATCAGAGAGATATGCATGTGAGTATTTTATGGTTATGGTCTTATTTTCTTCCAATATGGTGAGACAAGTACCTGAGCAAGTGGATTTCCTCGTTTCTACCTTAATATTGTGTAAGATTTATTGTAACTTTGATAATCTGATAGAGTAAAACAAATTTTTTGTGTGTGAAAAATGTGAGTGTCCTTAATGAGGAGTGAGCTTTAATTCATTTAATTTTTAACACTGTTACACTTTTGTTTGTGAGGATTAAGCAAATTAATATTTGCTTATCACATAATGTAAAATACATATTATAATAATTACAACTATCATAAAGATAACACATAGTAAGTTGGATAAAATTATTTTAATTGGTATTATTTAGGCTCTACAAGTGTTTATTTTTACATTTTGTGTGGACAAATTTATCAAAATTCTTTTCTATAACCTCTAGAATTTGTAGTTTTCTTAGAAAAGATTACTGATAGAATCAATGTTTATATTCAAGCTACTTAAATATTATAATCATTTAAAGTACTACAGACTGCATATATTAGTATTTAAAGTTTCCAAGTTAATACAAGTTTTCACAGAGCTCAGTAAAATTCTTTTAAAATAGAAGGCAGAATTAAAACTAGCAGCTAAGTTATAGAAACTAGTAAATTAAGTACAACAAACCCTCTCATCTTCTTAAAAGTTAGAAGAAATACTTTTTAAAGAATTACTTTGAAGATCTTAGTCTAATTATTTAAATAGTCTATTTAAATGTTTGAATGTTTGATCTAATACTCTTTCTTTCTTTCTTCCATTTCCCTTTAATAAGCAGAGACATCAGAGAGAAAAACAATTTATTTTTGTTGATAATTTTTTACCATGTGAAAGATCTTTTCAATAGACAAACATATTTAAGATTTCCTTTTCCTTTTTCAAATTCATTTGCCCTTGATTTAATAAAACGTTCAAGTACTTACTTTTTTTAATTGAACATTTCTGAGGATATGCCTTTACACCTGCAAAGCTCAAAAGTAGATGTTGAAACACAGAGACTCAAACATATTCTGTGAAATGTATGTATTCAACTAAAATAGCTTATCCTGAAATTGGACACATTACAATATGCCGCAACTTGCCAAAACTAAGTACTCATTCATTTTACAACTTAACTGGAATTATATAACTTAATATAAGACGATTTAGGGACACCTGGGTGGCTCAGTCGGTTAAGCATCCGACTTCAACTCAGGTCCCAAGTTCGTGGGTTTGAGCCCCGTGTCGGGCTCTGTGCTGACAGCTCAGAGCCTGGAGCCTGTCTTCAGATTCTGTATCTCCCTCTTTCTCTGACCCTCCCCTGCTCACTCTGTCTCTCTGTGTCTCAAAAATAAATAAAAAATTAAAAAAAATTAAAAAGATGATTTAAACATATATAGAATCTCTTTTAGATGATTAAAGCCTATATTGTATGTACCAGGGAACATTTAATCATTTTATATAAGACTTGGTGGCCTTTTGTCTCTTCTGTGTTGGATAAATGCTTTTCACTTGGGAAGATTTTTTGTTGTTCTTTTTTAAGGAAACTTTTAATAAAATACATTATAGTTTCAGGAAATAAAGCCAAAGAAAATAAATGTTTTTTCTTTAGTTACAAAGACTAACATAGAACAACTTTTTTTTTTTTAATGTTCCTTTGAGGTTCTTTTATTCCCTAAGGAAACTATTACAGGTAACACACGTTATAAGCATGGGAGAAATAGATTCTTTTAAAATATTCCCAATTTTTAGCAAGAGAATTGAGTGATTTAGTTCTTCAAACAACTGATTATGACCAGAAAATGAGAAGTCACTGGGGGAAGAGCTAATCATGCTCTGCACTAAATACCCAGGCTCCAAATGACTTCTCACAGCTGGCGCAGGAGCTGCCCAGGGTGTTAAGTGCATTTGCCCAGCTTCCTTTCAAAAGGCACCCAGAATCTCATTTTATAGTTTGAGTGTGCATTTTACACAAGCACCTACATGTGGTTATGTTTTGCATATCCTTAATAATGCACACAATCAGTGCAGAATTGAACACGTGTAATTTATTAATAACTTTATATATATCCTGGGAGTACGTGCTCAACATACACAGATTTCAGTTTGGAGATCAGTCCTCTAAAAGATTGCTTTTGTGTGTTCCCAAATGAAATTACTGGAGATTTGGGTTAGAATTATCTGGATAATTATTTTAATGTAACCCCTCATTTTGCGTAAGTGGCCTAAACGTTAGCAGTAAAAATTGAATTCTGTTTCATCCTATGTTAAAGTAATAAAATCACTCACCAAATATTGCCCTCTGGCTAACTTACAATTTTCTTTGAAATTTTAGTGTAATATTGTAACTGCTGCATTCAACGAGCAAATTTTATGAAGACACTGAACTTCCTTTTCAATGGAACCTGAATATCTGTGTGCAGCTTTGTAACTTAGAGGGCAACCGTTCATGGGAGTTATTGGCAATGACTTGTGTTCACGATGTAGAAACTTTTTCAATGCAGTATGTAAAGGATTCAGGCTGCTCCCCTTTCACGAGAAATGTAATAATCTAAGGGCATCACTGAAATGACAGCACTGACAGCACTGACACTGATAAATGACACTCGGAAATGTCGGCAACTAGGAAATTCTCACAATGCTATAAAATTTAGGGACAGACAAACCCATCTTGTAACACTGCTGTGTTTCTGAGTCCAACCACAGCAATCAGGTCTTTGTTGAGCAGGAACTTTAAAGACAGACAGACATAAACGCCCTTCAGTCCCGTGTTACAGGGTTTCCATGGGCTCCTGGACTCCCCACTTTGAGTACATCAGGACCCTTTCTTCCACCGGGGTTTGTGGTTTGGGTGCTGACAGATATCTTCAGTCCCTGCTTGATCCCGCTCAGCAAAGCATCATTACTTTGCAGCCAGCACGTGTAGAATCCATTTCACACTTTAGATTGGATTTCTGCAGCAATAGGCAGCCTGGCTCAGCAGAAGGCCTGGAGAGATTAGAGTGATAAAATATGTTTTCAAGTTTCATCTATGCTATGCTGCGGTTGTTACCTTGTGCGATAGCTTTTTCCAGTGCCTTGCTGCTAAATGTTGAGCTACCAGCTTTTGGGAAAAGCAAGAGCCCTGATGGTGATGTTTGCTGTTTGTGTGGTGTAAATATTCCCACCAAGGCCAGTTCAGGCTGCAAGTACATCACCAGGGCTAAGCTGGTAGGAGATGGTGCAGGCTGAGGGATACACAGCTGCTTGGTACGACAAGGTGGGTGCCCTCCTCTGGACCAGGAAGATGGGGGCAGTGCTTTCAAGTTCCTTTGTCATCAGCACCTTTCACACCAGGCTTGGGAACAATATTCAAAATGTTTTGCATCTCCCATGCATGGATATCTGCTGTTCAGACTGGTCCTTGTCCATAACACCTGAACCCACCAAGAACCCTGCCAGACCTCATCCACTGCACGGTCTCCAGCAAGACCTCTCTGATCAGAGTTCTTGGTGTCTCATGTCACCTTCCAGAATGGTTTTATGCATATAAAAATGCTAATTATATAATCTTCCTCCAATTATTTAAACAAGTGATAAGTTACCATACATCCAGAAAACTCTGCTTTTATCCACTCTATATATTCTGAATGCCTTTCATATTATACTTACAGCTGTTCTTTTGTAACAGCCACATAATATTTTTACTATTTTGAGGCTTGAGTACAATTTATTTACACGGTGCCTTACTCATGGACACAGATTAATTTTAAATCTCTGCTTCTTTAAAATGCTGAAATGACACCAATAGTGAAGCAAACAAAAGAGAAATCAAGAAAATAATTCCATTCACAACAGCACAAAAAACCATAAAATACCTAGAAATAAAACTAACCAAAAATGTAAAAGACCTGTACAATGAAAACCATAGAAACTTATGAAAGAAATTGAAGAAGACACCAAGAAATGGAAAAACAATCCATGCTCATGGATCAGAAGAATAAACATTGTGAAAATGTCATTAGTACCCAAAGCAATCTACACATTCAATCAAATTTGCACCAACATTCTTCTCAAAGCTAGAACAAACTATCCTAAAATTTGTATGGAACCACATAAAACCCCGAATAGCCAAAGTAATATTGAAGAAGAAAAAAAAACAAAACGGGAGGCATCACAATCCCAGACTTTAGCCTCTACTACAAAGCTGTCATCATCAAGACAGTATGGTATTGGCACAAAAACAGATACCTAGACCAATGGAGTAGAATAGAGAGCCCAGAACTGGACCCACAAATGTACGGCCAATTAATCTTTGACAAAGCAGGAAAAAGTATCCGATGGAAAAAAAGACAGCCTCTATAACAGGCAGTGCTGGGAGAACTGGACAGCAACATACAAAGGAATGAAACTAGACCACTATCTTACACCATACACAAAAATAAACTCAAAATGGATGAAGGATATGAGTGTGAGACTGGTAACCATCAAAACCCAGAGGAGAAAGAAGAAAAAAGCCTCCTTGACCTCAACCGCAGCAATTTCCTACTCAACACATCCTCAAAGGCAATAGAATCAAGAACCAAAATGGACCTCATCAAGATAAAACTCTTCTGCACTGCAAAGGAAACAATCAAGAAAACTAATAGGCAACCGATGGAATGGGAAAATATAGTTACAAATGACATATCAGATAAAGGGCTAGTACCCAAAATCTACAAGGAATTCACCAAACTCCACACCCAAAAAATGAATAATCCAATGAAGAAATGGGCAGAAGACATGAATAGGCACTTCTCCAAAGAGGACATTCAGATGGCCAACAGACTCATGAAATGATGCTCAGTATCACTCATTATCAGGGAAACACAAATCGAAACCACACTGAGATACGACCTTATGCCACTCCAAGTGGGTAAAATGAACAGATCAGGAGACTATAGTGCTGGCAAGGGTGTGGAGAGATGGGCACCCTCCTACACTGTTGGTGGGAATGTAAACTGGTGCAGCCGCTCTGGAAAACAGTGTGGAGGTTCCTCAAAAAACTATCGATAGATCTCCCCTATGACCCAGCAATAGCACTGTTAGGGATTTACCCAGGGGATACAGAAGGGCTGATGCATAGGGGCACATGTACCCCAATGTTCATAGCAGCACTGTCAACAATAGCCAAATCATGGAAAGAGCCTAGATGTTCATCAACTGATGAGTGGATCAAGAAGATGTGGTTTATATATACAATGGAATACTACATGGTAATGAGAAAGAATGAAATCTGGCCATTCGTAGCAAGTGGATGGACCTTGAGGGTGTCATGCAAGCAAAACAAGTCAGGCAGAGAAGGACAGATACCATATGTTTGCACTCATAGGTCTAACAGGAGACACCTAACAGAGGACCATAGGGAGGGGAAGGGAGGAGAAAGAGTTAGGGAGAGGGAGGAATGCAAATCATTAGAGACTCTTGAATACTGAAAACAAGCTGAGGGGTGAAGGAGGGTGGAGAAAGGGGAAGGGTGGTGATGGCTATGAAGGAGGGCACTTGTGGGGAAGAGCACTAGGTGTTATATGGAAACCAACTCGACAATAAACTATAAATTAAAAAATAACCCATTCAAAATAAATAAATAAAATGCTGAAATGAATAAATCTGTTGGTATGCCAATTTTGATTTTTTCACTTTTATGTGAGTTAAATACTGAGAAGTAAGTTTATTGAGGCCAAAGGGATATGCATTTACAATTGATATGTAATGCCAGATTTTCTTCCACAGGAGTTGTACAAATACACAGCCTACCAACAATGCTCAGAGAATATATCATCAAACTTCAGACACTGCAAATTTGATGGGCAAGACAGTATATTGAGGTAGCTTTCATTAGAATTTCCCTACTGTGATTGAGGCTGGGAATCCTTTTGTTTAATACACATTTGTATGCTTTGGTATCTGAATTCTTTGTTTCATCTTCCTTTCTCTACCCCCTTTTAATAACCAACTGAATTGTTGGTCTTTTCTGTAATAAAGTGTGTATTGGGGTCCCTGGGTGGCTCAGTCAGTTAGGTGTCTGACTTTGGCTCAGGTCATGATCTCACAGTTGGTGGGTTCGAGTCCTGCATCGGGCTCTGTGCTGACAGCTCAGAGCTTGAAGCCTGCTTCAGATTCTGTGTCTCCCCCTGTCTCTGCCGCCTCCCCTGCTTGTGCTCTGTCTCTAAAAAATAAACATTTAAAAAATTAAAATACATAGCAAGGACATCAGTATTTTGTGATTGACTTGCTAATGTACTTTTCCCAGTTTATCAAGTGTCTTGATTTTTCTTTGGTGTCTGATGCCATGCAAAAATTTTTAATCAATTTAGCAGAATTCATCAATTTAGTTTTTCTGGCAAGATTTCATTCTTTTTTATAACTGAATAATATTCTATTGTATATATATTATACACACACACACACACATATACATACATACCACATCTTCTTTCGCTGTTCATCAGTTGATGGACACTTGGGTTGCTTCCATATCTTGACTATTCTAAACAATGCTGCTACATAAATTTTGAGGCAAGGTTAGAAAGATCTTTCAGGGGCGCCTGGGTGGCTCTGTCGGTTAAGCCTCCGACTTCGGCTCAGGTCAGATCTCACGTTCGTGGGTTCAAGCCCCGCATCAGGCTCTGTGCTGACAGCTCAGAGCCTGGATCCTGGTTCTGGTTCTGTGTCTCATTCTCTCTCTGCCCCTCCCCCTCTCTTGCTCTGTCTCTCTCTGTATCAAAAATAAATAAAGCATTAAAAAACTTTTAGAAAGATCTTTCATACTCTGAGATTATAAATTATTTTCTTTTTACAGAATGATTATTGTCTCAAGCTTATACATTTCTCTCTAGAACATATTCATTCATATATTAAAGATGGGAGCAAAAACTCAGATTCAGATGCCATCTTTGATTACATCAGTACATGGTTTTGGTTTCAGAGCCTACGGTCTTCCTTTTCTTTGTTTTTATTTTAATCCCAGATAGTTTTAACATACAGTGCTATATTAGTTTCAGGTGTACAATATGGTAATTCAACACTTCAGATATCACCCAGTGCTTATCATGACAAGTGAACTCCTTAATCCCCATCATCTGATTCATTTATTTCCTCACCCACCTCCACACTGGTAACTATCAGTTTGTTTTCTGTAGTTAAGAGTCTGTTTTCTGTTTTTTGGTTTCTCTCCCTCTCTTTTTCTCTCTTATTATTTCCCTTTGCTTGTTTGTTTTATTTCTTAAATTCCACATATGTGTGAAATCATATGGTATTTGTCTTTCTCTAACTAACCTATTTTGCTTAGGATGATACTAAGTTATTAGCATCCAGGTCATCGCAAATGGCAAGATTTCATTCTTTTTTATAAGTGAATAATATTCTATTGAATAAAATTCTCTCTCTCTCTCTCTGTTCATCAGTTGATGGACACCTGGGTTCCATATCTTAGCTATTGTAAATAATGCTGCTACAAACATAGGGGTACAATATCCCTTTGAATTAGCATTCTTTTTTTTTTTTTTTTTTTTTTTTTGTAAATGTCGAGTAGTACAATTGCTGGAAAGTAGGGTAGTTCTATTTTCAACCTTTTGAGGGAACTTCATACTGTTTTCCGCAGTGTCTGTACCAGTTTGCATTTCCACCAAAGTGCATGAGGCTTCCTTTTACTCCACATACTGGCTAACATCTATTGTTTCTTGTGTTGTTCATTTTAGCCATTCTTATAGGTGTAAGGTGATATCTCGTTGTAATTTTGATTTGTATTTTTTTTTTTTTTGGTAAGTGACGATGAGCATCTTTTCATGTATCTGTTGGCCATCTGAATGTCTTTTGCTCATTTTAAAAAATTTTATTTATTTTTAGAGAAAGAAAGTGCAAGTAGAAGAGAGCCAGAGAGAGAGGGAGACAGAGAATCTGAGGCAGGCACCATGCCATCAGTGCAAAGACTGATGTGGGGTTGAAACCCATCTTGTAAGATCATGACCTGAGCCCAAGTCAGACACTCAATAGACTGAGCCACCCAGGCACCTCTGCTCATTTTTAGTTGGACTATTTGCCTTTTGGGTGTTGAGTTGTATAGGTTCCTGGTATATTTTGGATACAAACTTTTTATTAGATATGTCATTTGCAAATATTTCCTCCCATTCGGTATGTTGCTTTTTAGTTTTGTTGACTATTTCTTTTGGGGGCAGAAGCTTTTTAATTTTAATTTTTATTTTGTTTTATTTTTTAAATTTTATTTTATTTATTTATTTTGAGAGTGAGAGAGAAAGAGAAAATGAATGACAGAGCAAAGGATAGAAGGAGGGAGAAAGAGACAAGGCTCAATTTCACAAACTATGAGATCATGACCTGAGCTGAAACCCAGAGCTGGATGCTTCACTGACTGAGCCCCCCAAGAGTCCCCACAGCTTTTTATCTTGATGTAGTTTGAATAGTTTGCTTTTGTTTTAGGTTTCCTGGACTCAGGAAACATATCTAGAAAGAAATTGTGTTGAGACTTCTTGCATCTATGTCCACCAGTGATATTGGCCTGTGGTTTGGTTTTTAGTCGTGTCGTTATGTGGTTTTGGTATCACGGCAATGCTGGCCTCATAATAATGAATTTGGAAGTTTCTCTTCCTTTTCTATTCTTGAAATAGTTTAAGAAGAATGGGAATTCATTTTTCTTTAAGTGTTTGGTAGAATTTTCATGTAAAGTCATCTGGTTCTGAAAGTTTGCTTGTTGGGAGATTTTCTTAATGTTTACTTATATATTTTGAAATGTTTATTTATTTATTTTGAGGGGGGAGAGAGAGAAGAGGAGGAGGAGGAGGAAAAGAGAGAGATAATCTATTTAAAAATTTTTTAATGTTTATTTTTGGGGGAGAGAGAGAGAGAGAGAGAAAGAATGTGAGGGGGTAGGGGCAGAGAGAGGGAGACACAGAATCTGAAGCAGGCTCCAGGCTCTGAGCTGTCAGTACAGAGTACAGGCAGGATTCAAACTCAGGATCCTGGAGATCACGACCTGAGCCAAAGTCTGACGCTAAACCAACTGAGCCACCCAGGCTGAGAGAAAGAGAATCTTAAACATCCTCCATGCTCAGCACAGAGCTGGATATGGGGCTTGATATCACAAACCATGAGATCATGACCTGACCTAAGCTGAAATCAAGAGTCAGGCACATAAGCCACCCAGGTATCCCTTGTTGGGAGTTTATTGATTACTGACTGAATTTCTTTGCTGGTTATAAGGCTGTTCACTTTTTTTTTTTTTCTTCCAGGGTGCCTGGGTGGCACAGTCAGTTAAGTGTCCGACTCTTGGTCTCAACTCAGGTCATGGTCTCATGATTCATGAATTTGAGCCCCACATCAGGCTTCTGTGCTGATGATGCAGAGGCTGCTTGGGATTCTGTCTCTCCTCTCTGTCCCTGCCCCACTTGTCCGTGTGCGCTCTCTCTCTCAAATAAAAATATTTTTTTTCTATTTCTTCCTATTTCAGTTTTGATAGTTTATATGTTTCTAGGAATTTATCCATTTCTTCTAGGTTTTCCAACTTGTTGGCATATAGTTTTTCATAGAAGTTTATCAATTTTATTTATTTTTTCAAAGAACCAGTTTCTGAATTTATTGTTCTGGGTTTTTTGTTTTGTTTTGTTTTAGTTTTTATATTGTTTGTTGTTGTTGTTGTTGTTGTTGTTGTTCTAATTTTTATTACTTTCTTCCTTCTGCTGGTGTTAGGTTTTGTTTGCTGTTCTGTTTCTAGATCTTTTAGGTGAAAAGTTTAGTTGTTTATTTGAGATTTTTCTTGCTTCTTGAGGCAGACCTACATTACTATAAACTTCCCTCTTACAACGGCTTTTACTGCATGCCAGAGGTTTTAGACAATTGTGTTTTAATTTCATTTGTTTCCATGTAGTTTTTAATGTATTATTTGATTTTCTCTGTGAGTCATTCATTGTTTAGGAGCATGTTATTTAGCATCCATGTATTTGTGGTCTTTCTAGTTTCTTGTTTTTTGGTTGAATTGTTGTTGTTTTAATCTGTCCTGTCACTCTATGTCTTTTAATTGGAGCATTGAGCCTATTTACATTCAAAGTAATTATTGATAGAATTGTATTTATTGCCATTTTGTTACTTGCTTTGTGATTGTTTCTGTAGATTTTTTCTGATTCGTTCATGTCATTCTCTATTTAATGTTTCTTTGATTTTCTTCAGTGATATATCTGCATTCCTTTATCTTTATTCCTGGCATTTTTATAAGTGGTTTTTGATATGTGGCTACCGTTAGGTCTGTATATATCTTCTGCATATAGCAGAGGTTGACGATTTTCTAAGTCTGAAGTCTTCTTTTCTCCTCACATTTTAAGTATATATTATTATATTTTATATTCTTATTTTGTGTTCCTGGTCTGGTTTTGTTTACACAAATAGTCATTTTTACTCCTGTTGTATTTCCTACCTTTATAGTGCCATTTTTGGTCTCTCCTTTCTATTCAATAATTCCTGTGTAATATTTTCTACTGTGTTAGGTTAGTGGTCACAAACTCCTTTAGTGCTTGTTTGTCTGGGAATCCCTTTATGTTTCCTTCTATTCTGAATGACAGCTTTGCTGCATAGAATATTTTTGGATGCAGATTTTCCCCATTCAACACTTTGAAAATATGCCACTCCCTTTGGCTTCCAAAGTTTCTGTTAAGAAATCTTCTGGTAACTTTATGGGTTCTCCTTTGTAAGTTAACAACTTATTTTTCTGGCTGCTTTGAAATTTTTAATATGCTTTGGGGTAGATCTGTTTATTTTGGTGGGATATCTCTGTGTCTTCTAGATCTGGGTATCTGTTCCTTTCCCAGATCAGGGAAGTTTCCAATTATTATTTCTTCAATTAAATTTTCTGCCCCCTTTTCTCTCTCTTCTTCTGGGACTCATATGATATGAATGTTATTATGTTTAGTGGAGTCACTGAGTTCCTTCAGTCTATTCTTGATACACAGAATTCCTTTTGTTCTCCCTTTTGTTCAGCTTGATTACTTCCCATTACTCTGTCTTCTAGGTCACTAATTTTTTCCTCTGTTTCTTCCATTCTGCTGTTCATTCCATAAGCATTTTTCCTCATTTCATTTATTGAGCCTTTGATCTCTGCTATGTTATGCCTTAGCTCTCTGTGAAGGATCTCCTTCATGTCTTCCACTCTTTTCTCAAGTCCGGTTAATATCCTTAGGATCATTGCTTTAAATTCTCTATCAAGCATGTTACTTATATCTGTTTCACTTACATCTCTGGCTGTGACCTTGTTCTGCTCTTTCATTTTGGATAAATTTCTCTGTCCCTTCATTTTGTCTATCTCTCTGTGTCTGTTTCTGTGCGTTACGAAAGTCTGCTGTGCCTTCAACTCTTAAAAGTAGTGACTTTATATAGAGGAGGTCCTGGGGTGCTCTGCAATATCCCTGGTCACCAGAACCTGGCACTTCAGATTATCGTATGTGTGTTGCTTTTGCCTTGCTATTACGTCTGAGTCACTTTTCCTTTCACTGCAGTAGTCTGCATTGACTCTGCATGTTGTGGGCTATATTTGCTCTCAGTCAGACCCTAGAATCTTATTAAAATTAACCAACCCCCCCCATTTTAAAAATAAGTACATTTCCTTGCTTACATGTTATAAGGGACAATGTGAACAAAGACCGGAAGTCTAAGGAAGGTTAGAAGAGAAGTAGCCTATGAAAACAGGTGCCATCAACAAATTTTATATTTTACCACTGGTGACTGCATGCCCACCCAGGAATCAGAGATTCTTCATCCTTGATGCTTTCATCTTCTCCCTTCCCAAAGTACCTATTTTTTTTCCTGTGAGCCAGCGCCATTTGAGCAATTCCCACTTCACTGACACAAACTACAATTTTGGTACTAGTTATAATACGGGGGTTTCCCACACACACCATGTAATTGTGAGACACCAGGCGAGTGTCCTAGAATTCAACTCAATCCTGAAATTACCTGCTGAGGGCATCAGATCCCGCAGGTGAATGGGGCTTAGTCCTCCAAGCCTGCTCCATCACCCAGAGCAAAGCACCAATCACAGGTTGAGGTTGTCACCTGTGTTTCTGACCCAGTGTTTATGGATCACAGTTTCCAACAACCTCCTCTTTGGGTTTAATTAATTTGGTTGAGCACCTCACAGAACTCGAATAAATTTGTTATTTACCAGACTACCCAGTTTATTGTAAATGGATATAACTCAAGAACAGCCAGATGGAAGATACATAGAGAAAAGTATGTAAGAAATGGCACAGAGCTTCCGTGCTATCTGAAGGCACCACCCTCTCTGAATCCCCATGTGTTCCCCTCCTGGGAACTCTCCAACCCTGTCCTTTAGGGTTTTTATGGAAGCTTCATTACATAGGCATGGTTGATCAAATCATTGACCACTGCCATTTGATTCAGACCTCAGTCACTCTTTCCTCCCTGGAGGTGGGAAGGGTGTGTAACTGAAAGTACCAACCCTCTAATCACAAGGTTGGCTTCCCTAACCACGAGCTCCCATCCTTCGGTGTTTCCCACAGGTCACCTCATCATTATAAAAAGGATACTTTTTACCTTCCGCCTCACTTAGGAAATTCCAAGAATTTTAGAAGCTCTGTGTCTGAAACTGGAAAGACCAAAAACATATTTTTATTATAAATCACACTATCATGCACCTCAATAAATTATATTTTTAAATATAGATACAAGAAAAAGGCAAATTATAGGAAAGGATAGCTAGCTTCTTAGGAAATACTGGAGATTGCTCATCTGTGCTGTGCTATTTTCCTAGTAACAATTTAAAAAATTAATAAATTTAGGGGAAAAAGAGTGATTTTCACTATGAAGTAGGGGAGGATCCATGAAGATGCTTCCAGTCTTTAAGGGTTTGTATTATAAGATAATTAAGTTATTAAGTAGCAAAATATATTGGTAGAGACTGTGCCTTAAAGTGTATTTAGGATTCTAGCCCATACTCCTACCATTAAAGTAGCATTATGCCTTTCATATAAAGGTACATGCACAATAAACACCTTTTGAAACTTTAGAAAAATCTAGAGAATGATAGGCAAAATTTCATCTAATGGTTATTTGATCAGTGGTACAGGGAGAATCCAGGATGTTCTGTCTTGTGACAGTTGGCAGACACGCGGCCATTGATTCATTATTATTTACACATTGCCCATTTGTTATAAAATCTTATTTGTATATTTTCAATATTTTATTACTTAAGAAAAAGTATTTAGTGACTGAATACATTTTAAGAGAATAGCAAATGCTTTCACATCTTGCTAATACTCTGGATTTTTAAATTTTCTATACAGGTTACTTTTCAAATAATGGATATTTTTATTTTTTATTAACTCTAAACTCCTCTGTGACATAAGAGTGTTCAAACTTTAGCAACCCTTAT